>JAMKCH010005431.1:0-34035 GCA_023653785.1 Ophioderma brevispina
TGAGGTCAATTTTACATTTTTGACCTATTTTACAACTTGACCTCACATGACCTTTGACCTTGGTATGTGACCTTTGACCTAATCAACAAATGAGGGATCACATGTTGCACCTGTGACCCAAGTTTGGTTTAAATCCATGAAAGTATGCGGATATTACAAGCAAATGTTAACCCTTTTTCACAACAACAGACATCATCAACAGACATCAACAACAGACATCAACAACAACTACAGGGCCATTCTCCGTTAAAGTGTTCAAGTTTGGTCTCCAAAATGACGAAATATCAACATTAAGGAATTCCTGAAAATCATTGAAAATCGTAAACTTTATATTCTCAGAACACGGAACAATGCATGGGTGATCTTAAAATATATTAGATTTTTAGTATATTGCCTAACGTTAACACTTAAGTAACGTATCTGTCGTAGCGTAACGTAACGCCTGTAGAATACCTTCCAATTCTGTCTGGCATAGCTCCTGCAAACCTTAGGAGGAACCTTCAGACGATCAAGCTCGCCAAGAAATGTGATGAACCTGGTAGCCTAATCCCACCACCAACACCCTTTGAGGATCAGAGAATTCCACAGAATCACTTTGCTACCCAATCCATGACACTGCAGTCACAGTATCCCTATCGATCATCCTGGATCAATGACAGATGGTATGAGCAATGGTCATCCTCTACTTTGAACCTAAAGCAGTTTGTGGACAGCCCATCTAGCAAGCCCAAAGACTGTGACCTTGATAGGAAAGCATGGGTCAACCTCAACAGACTCAGAACTGGCGTTGGTCGTACAAAGAACTCCCTTCACAAGATAGGAGTAGAACCTTCACCAAACTGCGATTGTGGAGAGCCACAAACCATTAGCCACATCATAGATGACTGTGAGGTCTACAAGTCCCCAAGAGGAATTCCAGGCCTGATCAACCTGGATGATGAAACTATCAGCTGGTTAAAGACGGATCTTCCACTGTGATTTTGGACTTGCACGAACGAACGAACGAACGAACGTAACGTATCTGTCGGGCCTTTTTCTTAGTCGTGCTGTTCTTGATGGAAGTACGTGCTTCACCGACTTAGTCTCTATCCCGGGGGGTTACTCAGTGGAAAAGGGTACGTACATATGTGCCGCCGATATGGGTCACATTTTCACCCCTTACTATAACAATGGGTCGTTTTTCCCACCATGCTACTATATTGATGGGTCATTTTTTTAGGTCATTGCTACTATATAAATGGGTCCATTTTTCAATTTTGGTCGCGATTTACTATGAAAATGGGTCATTTTTTCTGATTTTCGGTAAAGTCACAATGAAAACAGTTGATTTTTCTGATTTTCGGAAATGTAGCTATGAAAATGGTCCGATTTCGCTAAGATTACTATGAAAATGGTGCAAAATTTCAAAGACAGCTATAGAAATGGGTCGAAATTTCGGAACCAACTATATAAATGGGTCATATTTTTGTACAATTTGGTCACTATAAACATGGGTCGATTGTTTTACCCAGCGGACGCACACCTGTACCCAATTTTGGTTCGAGTACCCACCCCGGGGTCTCTATACGTTATCAGGTATTACCTTCATACTAAAGCATGGTGTGGTATTCGACTTTATGTATCACGCCGTATTGCAAGAGCGTTCAGGAGGGAGGTAACCGTATCTGTCGCGGTTGAACGTAATCATGATGGATTTCTTTCATAACTAGGGCTGAAAATTGTTACGTTGAAACCAGAATTTTATGCAAAACATGTCTAATATAACATTGACAATCTTCTCGATTACACATATGGGAACATAGGTATTTCAATATTTTTCGAATTTGTATCCATTCGAATTATGGTACCGTATCTGTCTGCAATATGGCGACATGCTCTCATAGAACTCTTGTCGAAACTATAATAATCCAATATTTATCATGTTTTAAAAGCTTACAAATTATTGCATATAGATCTGATCAATGCAATGCAATCTGTATGCTCTCTGTGTAAACAGATCATGGACACATTTTAAAGAACGGAATTTGGGCTGTCGACATGGCGAAAAGCAGAATTCTTTGCTCTTTAGCCCTTATTGCTTGATACTTTCTCATCCGTTTACAACATCTAGTCCGGATCATTTTTGAAAACCTAACTCCTAATATCATTTCCTTCATAAACATTCATTCTTAACTGACAAAAACAAGCTTTTGAACTGCATGAATGTGAGCGACACTAAAAAACCGCTTTTTGAACACTTTAAATCGAGAAGGGTGGACCTACATGGACAAAGTGATCCCTAAGTTGTCTTCTGCCTTAGTGCCCGGTCGACACAACATGGGCAAATTATTGATGGAGTTCCTAGGATTAAAATAAGGAATAGTTGTTTGACTGTATAAAATAACTAGTTCCCGATGTAGGGGGTAGAAGGTCAACGTCCATTGCATTCAATTGGGCTTGCTTGTTCCTCCTACTTTCTTAAGCAGCATGTGAGACACTCAAAACTATTGCTATTTTGATCCTATGAGCTCCACCATAATTTGCACCATTTGTTTCCCAAATCGGAGCTAACTTACTTAAAAATTTGACCCTGTACAACTGAACTTGACCCTTTTATTGATTTTTGCTGTTTTTTAGTCTATAAATCTTAATCCTTACGTTGTAGATAGTACAAACTATACTTTAAATGAATCCATGTGGCTAGACAAATAACATGGTATATTTTTTCAGCCCGATTGGATCAATTTAAAATTTGACCCCTTTACAAACTATGTTTGACCCCTCTCCTTAGCACCATTTGTGGCACTAAAGAATTATGTTTCATGGGTCCCTGTCAGTCTGTCCACATATTAATCCTCAACCTTTTGTAACTTGAGATGTGTTACAAATGTGTGGGCTAGCTCCGGGGCTATAAGGCTAAAACGGTTCAAGGTCACACGGGGGGTAACATTTCAGATTCATCGGGTGTTTTTTAATGATGCCATGGTTCGTCTTAAACTATTGAAGCCGAAAATATACAGATCGCGTTGTCATTGTCAATGACTTTTGATGATTGGCGCGTTAAGATGGCAATTGGACGTGGTCCACTGGGTCTATGGGAGCCACTAGTCATATCTGTAAAGTCGCACCTAGACAGGTGAAACACAGAATTTTTTATCATTTTTCTATTTAGTGTGACTCAATGACCGATTTAAAAAACCACATTTCAAGTCGGACCATTCTATAAATAATGACTTGAACTTCTTGAGCCTATTTTCCTAAAACAATAGGTCGTACATATTGCAAACTATACCTTTTTTAGAAACCTTATTAGCCACACGAACAGATTGTATAAATGTTATAACAATTTAAACACTGTTATTGTTTACCCCTGTACAATAGTGGGGGAACTGTAATTAACAGATCTTATAATGAGTGTGCAAATCCGGATAAATTGTGAATTTGGTACACAAAGTACTTTATACATTGATAATCACAAAAATTGATGGATCACTTGCCACGACCTTATTCATGGCCCCAGCTTGGATTCCAATGTTACAAAGGGTAAAATTTTTAAAATGGTCCGATTGTATTGAAAAGTACACCATCATTTCTGTCTGATTACAAGTATTCCAAAAAGGTATATTATAATACTACCTGTTACTTATAGTTTATGAAATTATGGGGTAAAACTGTAAAAAAGGCAAAAAAAAGGTCAATTTTGGTTTGTACAGGGGTCAAAATTAAGTTGCTCCAATTTTTTGTAAAATGTGGTTCAAATTTTGGTTGTTTAGACCTAATAGAATGAAATATAACAATAGTTTGACTATCTTACTTGTCTGGTTTATTAAAAAGGCGAATAAAGTCAACAGCTTATTGCCCGCTATTGGATTCTATTGACCGTGACCTATTTTTTGGATAACGTGTAAACTAAGCAAACAGATAAGGCAACTATTCCTTTTTTTCCATCCTAAGCTAGGGAAACATTTTGCACACATATTAACTGAATCAAAGCAACTTTTAATGCTTTTGAACCCATGTACACACCAAATTGACTTTTTCGGCGCCATTTTTCCAGTTTTTACCCCATAACTTCCGGAACTATAAGCCATAGATAGTGTAAACTATACCTTTTTTGGAATCCTTGTGACGAACAACCCATGGTGTGGTGAACACATTCTAACATTTTAATTTTTTGACCCCTGTATCACCTTGAAACCCAAGCTGGGGGCCATTAAGGGGGTTGGAAAGTGGCTTCATCAATTTTTATGGAATTATCAGGCCTAATGTACTTGTGTGCAAAATCCACATTTTATCCGAAGCGCCACACCTTTCACTACAGTCCCCTGCTAAAAATGTTTCCCCTTATACACACCAAGAACACATTTTTAAAAAATGACACTCATAATTTAAAAGATTCTCCATGAAATTCTGTATTGTAAAAACATTGGTGTCAAAATTGTATATGAAACAACTAAACCACAACATGAATTACATTAAGACATTCATTACTCCCCATGTACTAAGTTGACGCGGAAACATATTCAAACCCTTCTTTATCTAGCCCAGCCCGTAGACCAGTTTAAATTTTCCGGTGTATTTTGGCGGAGTTAAATTCGTCTAACTTTTAAACTCCTATTGCATTGCTTTATTTAAACGCACATTTATCTTGCTAAACGTTTGCTTCGCTTAACACTTTGCCCCAAGCTAAAAAACTTCCGTTAGTTGCCCAAGGGGGGTGGGGGTTTTCCTATGGACCCAACCCAGATACCCACTTTCCCGTGGAGTTTGATCATGACACTAACAACAAATAATTGGGGGTCACGTAGAACCACATACCCACCATAAAATGAAATCCGAACCTGGACCTATGGCCAATTAAATAGTCACTCTTGTCGAAAAAGAGTGGTTTCGCACATTTCCTCTCGCAACTGCCAATATAAGGTTTTTTGAACCACAATAATCATTATAGATCCTACTCTAAGAATAACCAATTAAATAATCAATTGCAAAATATGCCAAATTTAATACCATCTGTGTTTTTTCTCAGAAACACACTCAAAGATCGCCTTATTTTTTCCATAACTTACACAGTTAAGAAGCACGGCATGACAAAATTAAATTGATGCTATGCAGCATATAAAATGTTTATTTGATTTAAGTTATTATTAATATTAATTGATACCTCCTAAGGTATATAACTAAGCAAATAAATCCCACGATTTAATTACTTTAATTTTTAATTAGTAATATCTTGATTTTTTCACTGTCCGTTTCGTGCCCAAGGGGGGGGGGTTCCTAGGGACCCAACCTAATTATTCTAATGAAGCCGTGGTCGGATTTAATTTTTTTTTGTATGCAGGAGACTCGGATTCATAAATCAGAACAATTAAGAAAAACTCCTTGAAAACTTTGATTGCGTAACCGAGAAATCGCAAAAAAATCATGTTTGGGCAACTATGGGGGGGGTGGCCCCCCCCCCTTGCCCTGTTGGTTGAGTGTTCTCTCCCGCCCCCCCCCCCCCTTGGCACTTAATTGGTTAAAATCGCGCAAAACATGTTTTTGTAATACGGATGTATATTTATACTGGACACACATCGTATTTGTGTGTTTTGCATGTACAATGCAGTACATGGGCAGCGCCAGGGTAAAATCATATAGGATGGGCTAAACTATTTGAATATGTGCTCTTGCTAGAAGGATGTTGATGCAATGATAACAAACATCAGAGCCTAAAGCCTTCATGTTACACAATAACAATCACATCTCCGAACCCACACAACCGATCACTCATACTATATATCCCGTTAGGCCAATGAAAGTCATGTTAGGTTTCCCGTAACAAGATTTTTGCAAATCAGAATGAGGCAACTCTTTCATTTTTTTCATTAGCATTATGGTAATTTGAACAACAACATCAATTTCACCAACCTTCAGCGTGCTTATAATAGCTAAAATATATTGTGCAAAACGCCACCAACATGTTAAAAAGGTTTTGGCAACTTTATTTGGTTTTAAAATCTACTAAAATCACATCACAAGATGTGATCACAAGAAAACCTTGATATTTTCTTATAAAATACAAAATAATGACTTTTGTAGAGATTTCATTCAGTCAATCTCAGCATCTCCAATACTGGCATAAAATCATACGACGTGGGGGCGGGTTAGGGAAACATAACATCGACTTTCATTCGCCTAAACGCACCTAACGTACAGTAACCCAAAAAGCAGGCACGAAGGGTATAGTGCAACTTGGCACAAACTGTATTTAAGAAATGGACATAACAGGAGTTGGGACCTACAGGTGCGCAAACCGCCCGTGTGAGATTCTGGTCCCGATTGGCTATGGTCCAAGACTATAAGCAGTTTAATTTTAAAGTTTTAAATAAAAGGCATATCCGATCGCTAATAGCATTGTCCCAGATTTTAATCGGAAGTGGGTCCAACTGTTGGTATCTGAAGAAAGTTTTTTTTTTCTCATTTCCCCGTGAAATCCTAAGGGCCTAATGATGTTTTGGTTTTTAGATGTTTTACCTCGGAAAACGTGCCCGATTTTGGTCGACAATCTTTAATTTTACATATTAAAATCACGTTTTTAGTCTCACATCAAAACGCCGGTTTGAAATATCGGATCGGCGCAAAACCAAACAGTATGGGGTTTTGGGGTTGAATGTCACTTCTATCAAATTGAAATGTTATACACAATTAAATGGGGTCACCCCCTTTAACTTAAAAATGATGTCTAAAATTCTGAAAAAACCGTAAAAATCCTATGAAATAATACTTAGTTTTTTACTACCTCTCCGAAGGTGTTTATTCCGAAAGGTCAAAATTCCGAAAATTCGGAGAAACGACCTTTCGAAGTATGACCTTTATGGAGTAATATCCTTAAAATAAAAAAATAGGTTTTTTTACCTTCGAAAGATTTTTATATCCGAAAGTCGATATTCCGAATTTCGGAGAAACGCCTTTCGGAGTAATGACCTTTCGGAGTACATATCCGATAAAATAAAAAAAGGTTTTTACCTCCGAAAGGTTTTTTATTTCTAAGGTCGATACTACTCCCGAAAATCGGAGAAACGACCTTCGGAGTAATGAGCCTTTCGGGTAAATATCCTATGAATGGAAAAAAAGTTATTTACTTCCGAAGGTTTTATTCCGAACGGTCGATACTACGAAAATTCGGAGAAACGACCTTTCGGAGTATGACCTTTCGGAGTAAATATCCTACCTATGAAATGAAAAAAAAAGGTTTTTAACTCCGACAGGTTTTTATTCAGAAAGTTCAATATTCCGAAAATTCGGAAGAAACGCCTTTTCCGCGCAATGAGCTCGGTGTACTACCCTTTCGGAGTAATATCCTATGAAATAGAAAAAAAAAGGTTTTAACCACTCCGAAAAGGTTGTTATTTCCGAAACGTCGATATTCCGAAAATTCAGAAACGACCTTTCGAAGTAATGAGCTTTCGGAGTAATGACCTTTCGGAGTAAATATCTTTGGATAAAAAAAAAGGTTTTTTAACTTCGAAAGGTTTTTAATTCGAAAGGTCGATCTTCGACAATCGGAGAAACGACCTATCGGAATAATGACACTTTCGGAGTAAAACTGTTCGATCAAATAACGTTTCGGATTAATGACCCTTATTTCCATTTTCGGAAAAGACCCTCGGAATAAAAATCTTTCGGATCAATTACCCTTCGGATAATGATCGATCGGATAAAAACTTCGGAGTAATGATCTTTATTTTCGGAGAACGACCTTTCGGAGTAAATAAACTTCGACTAATGACCCTTCTGAACAAAAACCTTTCGGCATTATGACTTCCATAGAACAGTGTGTTCGGAGTAATGAGCGTTTCTGAAGAAAACCCTTTCGGAGCAATGACACGTCGAATATCGAACTGTCCCCCGTAGAGGTCACATTGTCCGGCGTATCATATTCCGGCCAGTCAACTCGGCGCCTCCAACCTTTCGGCCACAGTCACCGGCCCAACCAACTCGGCCCCATACCAACTCGGCCACATCCCCTACGAACGCGGCCCCTAGCCTTGAAGACGCAACTCGGACCCAACCAACTCGGACCCAAAAACAACTCGGACCCAACCAACCGGCCCATACCAATATGCGCAAAATGAAGGTCCTTCCTGATTTGTTTTTGATTCATCCCTTTTGGTTTTGTTTTTTGCGTTTTGTTTGTTTGTTTTTTTTGTGTGGTTCAAAAATACGAAAAGCTGTTGGGCTTTTATGTGGAAATTCTTTTTTATTGCATTTTAGATGAACATCTTTTCGGCGCGCTTTGCGCCCATTTTTCCCACCTAGACCAGTTTTAAAAAAATCTCATGACAATGCGGGGTAAAATGCATCTTTACAACTATGCGCGAGGGAGGCTTGAAACTAAATTTAAACATTTGAATGGGATCAAATACAAGAAGAAACAACCAAATCGGCCCCAAAAAGTTCCACCATAACGCGCCAATTGACACTGGATAACCATCCAAACAGTAAACATGAATCGATAAGCGGACAGACTCGGTCCGTCTTCACGTGAAAGGGCTGACCTGCTGAGGAATGATTTTACCCCGGGGATTCTATGTATTAATGCAACATAAGAGACATGCTAGCCGACGGCTTTATTATTATTGTCTCCTGCGTAGAACAGGATGACGGATCGATCTACTGAGCCAACTTCTTATCAATGTCAATGGAGGTTTAATGAATCTATTAAAGATTGGTTATACACACATCGAACCTGCTAAATGTTTGTACGTGTTTGTTGAGATATACTACTACCACTGCAGGCTGTTATTGTGAGGACTTACCCCAGATCACAATATACCACAACTTTAATCCATACTTGCACTTCCATAGACCTCAATCTACCACAAAATTTGATTGTTGTGGTATATTGTGGTATATGCTTAGTAGTTAGTTAAATCATAACTGTACCAAATTGGAGTAACTCATTATCACAATATACCACAGTAATAAACAACAATACAAGCTGCACAATAGGCCACAATGTACAGTGGTGCCAAGAGAAATTGCGGGGGGCCAGGAGGAACCTTGGTGTTATGAGGCGTACATGGCGCGGGGTGGGTGCGGGATGTACGTGATGTACCAACTTATATGTCAATGATAAGATACATACCACAAATACACAAAATACTTTGTAGGCTCTTGTAAATATCTTTACCACAATATATACAACACTATACCATTGTGGGTTATTTTGTGGTATCGGAGCCTGTTAGGGCGTAGGCCTATATACCAACTAGCCAAAAGTGATTATTCAAATCTAAAAATCAAAAAAAAAACCTGCCGGATTTCACAATTAGACGTAAATAACATGTTAAAGGCACGATCAGTTCATTTTTCAAAATTCAAAAATGGCCATTTTGTCTCTAATTGTTAGAGTCGGGTCATATCAACAACTTATATTACACAGGTTGAGTTTCTTTGTGGGAAGAGGCACACAGACACTAAAACATTTTTATAAGCGGTCTTGAAGATGCCATTTACGACTGTTTGCTAGACCTAAAACGAGTCGGATCCCGACTTTTATTAGTAAACAAAGCATAAAAATGTCCCTGATCGAAAAACAAGGTTACGCCTATTTATAGCCACATCCAGGGCTCTATATACAACAAATTTCCAATACAATAGTGCAAAAAAGTGGACTTCGATGAAAAATAGGGGCACATTGTTTACATTTTGAAAAAAATCGCTGATTGAAGTGGCTTTAAAAACTTGCATTTTGGACCATTCTACTGTTAGGGCAGGTGTAATCATGAGTATGAGTTATTTTTATATGGTATATTGATATTGATTCACGGAAAATAGAGCTCCCGGAAATAGTCCATTTGGAACCATTAACTTTTGCGAACTTATAATACGAACCTTAAAAATTTCTAATCCAACCAAAAGTCAATGTTTTATTATCAATCGCTTTATGGCTTTTATGATCTTTTATAAGACAAATTCTGGAGAATGGTGTCAAATAGCAAACCAAAAGTTCTAAGTCGAAATTTTTCTTCCTGAGTTTAACGTTATGGTTGTGGTAAGATCTATAAGGGCTTCCACCCATTCGTTATTTTTAAATTACTATTGACTGACATTTCCATTAAATGTAAACAAAATAGCCTTTTACAATTTTATGAATGATTCATTTCCAAATAAGAAAGAAAATCTGCATGGTTTCTTCTTATTGAGGATTTTATTTGTTGTCAAACATTAATTTTTATGAAAAAATAGGAAAACCATAAGCATAAACATTGTAAGTTTTTAAAATTGCATAATGTTTTCTACATCGGCCATACAGAATGCCTGCTTGCACTGCCGAGCACGATATGCAGAAAATACCGTCATCTTCTTATAAAAGACACTTTTCCGGGTTTTTCATTACTTCAGGTTTGCCCCTACATTTCTTACATGTAAAAATTAATTAGAGTGCTATCTGGGACAAATTCAAGTTTATGATTACAAATTTAAAATCAAAATATATTGAATATTAATTAATATTTTTAGTATTTTTTAGTTTTGTCTTTTGTTTTTGTTTGATTTTTAATCTAAGAATTGGAGAGTGTGATTTTAACACATTGGCGAGCATGAACTAAATTTTCATATAAAATTGGAGCGATTGAGACCAGATTTATGTCAAAAGCAAGCTAGTGAGACGCAGTCCGAGCCCAATATTTTAAAACTCAAAGCTAGAGGAGACCAATAAAAGTTGGGCGAAATTCATCCGGTTTTAGGATTATAATGTTTTAGATACTGATATTTTCAACACTCGGACTCTCAAAACATGATAATCAACCCAAATGCGGTTTAAAATGGCCCCCGTGTCTCTTTACAGATTCGAATACATACGGATCTTTTGATTCTTGTAAGGGAAAATGGATGAGAATGGCTTTGACAAAAAAAGAGTCAGTCGCAACTAAGAATGTCATCGTTTGATTTTATTTTTTGACAAAATCATGCGGACAGACTTTGCATAAAACAAAATTCCATTCGGACAGGGTCCATGAGTAGTGCATGAGTATAATTGGTTAATCAGCCTACTTTATAGATTACTTAGCTTTTAAACGCTTTTACATTGAAATGGTAAATACATTCTCATTGGGACGTTGGGCGAATTGAAACCTTTAATGTTTGGATTATTCACTAATATTTACAGAACAAAACAGGATTTAAAACTTTAGTTTAAAGTGAGAGGAGAGGAGAGAAACTTTTTTAGGATACGAATTTCTCTCAAATTTCACTGGATTGGCTTTAGACCACCTACAGGAGAACGTTTTGAAGGTTTATGGACAAACGGGGGCAAAAGAAATACCGCAAACAGGTTTTGAACTGCCTGCTAGCTCGTAATCGTTCCTCATATATAGAAGAAACAAGCTTGCTTTCATGTCGTGCACGACAGAAAGTCCCTTAACTCATATTCTGATACATAAAGACGGCGTATTCGGCTTATTCCCTTCAGGTGTGATCTAATATGTAAAACCGGGGGGTTCGACAAAAAGTTGGGCGCTTCTTTGTTGGAAATCTCCTCATGTCTCTTTAACTATTTGAAGAGTTTCTTCCCACACTGGTGGAATAGGGTCAATTTGTTAAAAGGGATACTGTTTGCGTAAGCCCATACCTTGACGGGTTCCTACTGGGACCGTGACGTTACAAGCGGCAAAGATAACATGTTTCAGCATCCATATTCTGTAATATTTCATATAGATTAGACACGTACGCTCTTTCTTAAAAATTTCTAGTCAAAATGACAAGATATCTTGTTCAAGGGATATTAATAGAAATCTTGTCAAAATTGTTTCAAAAAAAGTCAATGCAAATTCCCATGTCCCTACGCCAAAATTTAAAGGTATTGATATGGCATTTGCCCAACTACATATATTTTCCACCAGTTTTTGTTGTTGTGGAACTTTGAATTTCCATTTATTTCGCATTTGACGTTTCGATAATTTTGACAAGATTTCTATAACGGAGAACCTTACAAGAATAACTTACACAATATACGCTATAAAACAATTATTGAACAATAGGGAGGGGTTTCAGGGAAAAACGAATTATACTTAACCATTAAACGAATAAAACATTTTGTCTGACCATGCGATTATTTGAAATTCGCGCTACTGTAGTTGGGATATTGTATTTGTGTTATGCGATACGGACGGCACAGTAGCGGCATACCCCTTACCACATAATGCTTTCATGAATGCGTGTTTTTATGGCATGTATACCTAAACGTGTCCACGGTCGTATCGATTAACACGTTATACACTAGCGCGATTTTTTAAATAGCACATGGTCAGGACTAGTGGTTTTATCATTGTTAGGGTTATATAATTCGGTTTTTCCTTGAACCACTTTGATATGTGGTCAATTAAATTTTATAGGGATGAGTGTTTAGTTTATTAGATTGTACGGGTTCGCATTTAAGTGTCCCTCGGACAAGATATCTTCTCATTTTGACTAGATTTTTTTAGAATTGTAATTGATTTTTCTACCTTGTATTTGTCTACAGAAATGTATCTTAAAAGTGGAAAACAAACGGTGATTACCATTTGAATTGCTTATATTTCAATAAGACATGACTGAATTTACTACTTTGCTGCGATACAGGAAATTTAATATATTTTCAGCTTAATCCTTTCAGATGGGATATTAGGGCAAGGTTTAAACGTCAGTGCAAAATCAGAGCTTTCATTTTTTAAAGCAACACCCGGTATATGAATCTTTTGCTTGAAATCAAACCTTCAACCTATCGGATCCTAACATTGCTCACCATCCTGATCACACTTTATATTAAGATATTGTTAATTATGATATATGTGAAAAAAATCATTAATTTATAAATAATTATAGTACCACATTCACGAACAACTCAGCTAACTCACTCCGTCATTTGGACAATTTTAGGGCATTTTATGTTCATTTTCGGGAATATTGATCGTCATTTTACCGTCTTTTGCAATATGATGATACACGCTAAAATTTGTTTAAGCATGAAAAAAATAAAACAACGTCATGTCATGTCGATTAAAAAATACAAGACACTAGCAGTTGATTTGAAAAATATTTGAAATTTGCAGGATAAGCTTCAAAGTGAAGGATAAGTCTGTAGAATTCCGCATATTACCTTTCCAGCTGTAGAATTGAAAGAAAGGACTCGAAAACGGCAGTGTTCCAAGATACGATTCTCCCATTCACTTACGTGTTGTAGTAATTGTCCGTCCGGACAGTAGTATAAATCTCCGATTCTGTCCTTATTAGGTTGCTTCTGTCTATCATTTGCAGGGTATGTTAGATCTATACTTGTTACGTACATGCTAAAATCTGATTTTTGATGGATTTTTTTTTTTTTTTCGATTTGCTGATTAGCAATCACTGATAGTTTCTTTAGGCATTCCATTTTACATTTTGTAACGACAGACAGTATACAGCGCGAATTTCGTGTCGAATTGCCCCCCAGAATTATTCAATATTTTGACACTGTAATACATTTTAGAATAGTACTTGTATTTATTGGCGTTCGATTTTTTAAACAACATGTGGCACACTCCGACGCGCGACAAAGCGCATGCACCCAACAAGAGGTAGAAAACAGACCAAAACTGACAACAAATAAGTTGAATAACCAAAAAACGGTACTTCTCAGTATTGGTAATGATGGTCCTTATTTAAATGGTGTACTACCTGAGTTATTATAGTAAAAGAACTCCATGGTACTACATACTACATGTATACTACTACCGCATCGATCACAATATTAGTACTGAGTCTGTATTTCAACGGTTGCTTAGGTTCCACGTACCTTAGTGCTTACTCATTGAAAAAAAACCTGAGATTCCACGAGCTCTCTGCCTCGGATTTGTAACACGACGGTACCATCACGGCTGTGGGAAAACTAATCGAATAAATCCCGTGTAAACTCTTTCAACAACTTATGCGCTAATGAGACATACCGAGTCTGGTCTTCTTATCGATTCATGTATTACAATAAAGTTAAAATAATAACGTAGGCATTGCTGTTGTTTGGCGCGTATGGTGGAACTCTAATTTTTGGGGCCGCGAGTTGATTGTTTCTTTGTATTGTGCCCATTTAACTGTTTATATTTTCGTCTCACTTTCCACTCTCATATAGGTGTACAATTTTTACCTGCATTGTATGTGTGTTTTTATTAAGTTTTCAAGAGATTTTAAATTTTATTTTTAAACTGGTAAGGGAAAAAAATGGGCAGCTAAGCGGCCGAAAAATAAGTCATCTAACATCAATAAAAAGACTTCCACATCAAGCATAGCTTTTTTGACACATGTATACACAAACAAACTACGAACAAAACAAAAGTAGGCCTACTATGAATCATCTTAAAAACAAACCAAAGACATGATTATTCTGGTGCATATTTTGGGGCCGAGTGGTATTGGGTCCGAGGTGGGGTGAATTAGTATTCTGCCACACTTAAATTCGGCACCTTTACTGAGGTTATTCGTTAACGTTGCCGAATTTCGTAGCCTGTGGCAGAATACTAAATTCTTTCCGAGTAGTGGTTGGGTCCGAGCTTGGTTAGGGCTTGGGGCCGAGTTGGTAGGGGGGTTTGTGGCCCCGAGTTGGTTTGGGGAGGTGGTTGGGGCAGAGTTGACTGGGGCCGAGATGGTTTGGGGCCGAGTTGACTGGGTGCGAGATGGTTTGGTGCCGAGTTGACCTGTGAGGAACGATTGAGATAGCATCATCAATGATGCTTATGGAGGAACACCAATTTTGCAACAAGTGGAACTGATTTGTCACAAGGGAAGGATTAGGCTTCTGTTCAGATCCTATTGAAACTTTCCTATTCAACGCAGTTAATCGTTCAATCATATTCATAGGGAGGGTGAGGAATCAATGGCCTTTTAGACACTCTGCGACCCGCAGAACTTCCTGTCAAATTTGCCTACCTCACGTGCCGAGTTCTTGCCACAACAAGTTTCCTGCAGCCGACGTGATTGCGTTACCAGATTCATCCAACCCCAGGCCTTTAACATGGCTGTGGCTGCAATTCTTTGCGTTTTCAGTTGTAACTCTTTACTTCTTCGATCTTCATTTTGAATAATCTCGAACGGAAACACTGAAAAATACGAAGTTTAACTTCAGTCTAGACTCCTTCTCGAAACAGAATTCTGCACACTGATATAAAATGGTCGTGCTGGAAAGGCTAAATATTATTATTTATTTTTTTAATTACTCATCCATATTGTACTCAAAATCAATTGAAAATAATTAAAAGCTTAAATATTTAAAATGAAATTTTCCTTCTATGCTTTCTGTTTTGTTAACGTATTTAGCAATGTTAGATCAGCGAAAGAGGATGGTTGTTTGAACATTCTTCTAAAACCTCTTGTGATTGGTTTATGCTACGAAATTGTATTTGAACAAATAGACGCCAACCTTTTTAAACCAGCGTATAACCCTAGAAAAACTGTTGCGGAAGTCGCAGGTATCAAATTCTGCTCCTGTGTACATCATGACATGCTTGTTCATAGCCCCTTTTCGGAAAAGGCATAACGTAACAGGATAATTCAGACAGAGTTTTAGTATTTTTTACTTCTGAGTCTTTTTCCCTCTCTATGAGTATGACATTTGGGTTTTTAAAGGTAATTTGGCGGATCGGCCATTTAATATTATTAATTGGTCTTGCTACAAGTTAAAATATAATTTTAAAAAACATATTATTTTGAAAAAAGGTTACCTCATATTGAAAAATTATTTTCACATTGAAAGGTGACTAATAACTTTAAAATGAGGGTCAATCAAATCTGTAAGCCAAATATAGCGAAGTTATGGGCAAATTGTGTGTTTCCGTTTGGTCCCTCAAATTAGTGACGGGCATTGTCCAATTCACCGCCATTGATTATTTCTGTACAAAATGTATGGCACGGGTCATTTTTCAACAACATGGAGAAAGGATTTTTCTTTATTTAGGGCGCATATTTTAACACAAATCCTGCTATCACTACAGTATTGTTCATGTATCAAAAAATTAGGATTATTTTTTGTTTTCCCCTCATAATGAGGGATGAGGGTTTAGGGGTTCAAATTTCAAAATTTCCCATTTTCTCCCCCATAGTATTACACAGTTAAGAAGGTGACTACTTTCGATCACTATTTTTTTTGGTTTGCCAGGAGCCCTCTATGAGAGAATGTGGTTATTCTTAACCTAAGGCTAGGGGCCTAGGCTTAGGCCCTAGGGCCTCCACTAGGCCGGGCTAGCACATTCATGGCCCATGTCTAATGATTGTAGGCTAGGTTAGCTAGGGCTATAGCGCCGTCATAATTTCTCCCTGAAACGAATGCATGTGCGCGTCCGTTGAATTGCGTATTGATTTCCCGTTGTCAAGCGTGTCGTCACACACACTTCCGCGGTTATCCGGGGTTGACGTGCGAATGGCTAGGATTTTGTTTCAGAATTGCTGACGAACACTATAGCCTAGCGTACTCTCAGACTCCGTCATACTTCCCTCCTTTTCCCGCATCAAGACTAGGCCAGCATTCCCACCACTGCACACCAGATAGAACCGTGACAACGCATAAATAAAGGAAATACATCGTCTGCGTGTTACGGGCATGCAACTTCACGGTGCGATGTAAGGTAGACGTCCTCTTTTCAGAAAAGGAATTTTGACGGTGACTATATTATATAGCTCAGCGGTTTGGTGATAAAGCGCTCAATCGGGCGATGTCACGTAATCAGGCGACCTCGCCGACTTTTAATAGTAATCACGGGTCGTTTTAATAACCGCCAAATTTTGGAAGATTTGCTATTTTTATTTTACTATCACTTCAGTGACTTCACAAGGCAACTGATTCTTCACAAAAAAATTATTTTGCCAATTTACCTTTAAAATACAAATATATAAAATCCTCTACACACCAAAAAAAATTTCATCATGCACTTTTTCTACTACATTAGGTACAGTTGGGGATTTTTTTAGAAAAGAAACTCAGTTGCTATATCAGAGATGCCATTTTTCCAGATTTTTTTTTTTGTTAAAAAATCTGAATCAGATTTTTTTTTAACTCCAAATTCCCGCAGTTTTAATTTATTTTCAGCCCTGTTTGTGGGTCATTTTTTTTTTTTTCCCAATTTAACAGCGCTTTTTTTTATTTTTTTTTTTTTTAAAAAATTTGGTGAAATATGATGTTATTTTGTAAATTCTTTTGATATGTTGAATGAGGCTTGGCCCCATCGTCTGGGGCCATGTATGAAATTAACACTATAGCTAGCGCGGAAGTCATCCCCCATAATCCTTTGCGCGAAAACCATATAAATCGACTGGAAAACTGTGGGTTGACCTCCCATCCAACGCTGCGCCTATGCAGTAACTTACGGTCAAGTGTACACAAAACCTATGCTACAGAGTACTCGGTCACGGGTCACGAATGGTACACTAACTAAATGTTAAGCACTGCACTTCTGAATTTGAATTGTCAAGACCTTTTTATTCAATCCAAAAGAAAATTCTGATATGCCAGACAGATGGTACAAATCATACATTCTTGCCTAGACTCCCCGTCTCAACTTCCTAGACTCAAGTTGCCTTCCCCGTTACCGTCCATTCTCATGCCGTTTTTAACGAGTTCTTACCAAATATCCCACAAACAGTCATAACGAATAAGTAAAATGCTGGATAGATTCCTGAAAACTTTAATTATAGAAATTTATCTTTAAGAGTAGTAGACTAAGTGGCGTGGACCCAAATAACCAACTGTATATAACAACTTCTGTTGTCCCCATCGAGGCTAAGGGGAAAACCAAGTGTAAATTCATAATAAATTATTAAAATCACCACTAACTGTCTGTTCCCGCACATAAAACTGGCCCATTGTTCTTACAAATCAATAAAATGTCACCCTCATTTTTTTCCCAATATCTCAGAGACCAATGGATATTTATCGACTTCAGCAAACCATGAGCTTAAAGGATATTAAATGGGCCCGGTAATGTGGTTCCATTGTAATACTAATAGCCAGGTGTTACCACATCCACGATTCGGGTTAAGTGACAATACAGGTCCTCTTTCACTTTCACAATAACTAACCAGTGTACATTATAATATAGGTCGTTGAACTAAGTTTTCCTTCGAAAACGCGTAAATTGAATAGAATTGAAGTTTAAAAGCAATAAGTTACGGATTTTGGTTCTGGACAAAGTTGTTAGGTCCAAGCTTGCCCAGCAACATTCGCTCATGATGTTGTTCAAGTTTTATTCCTTTTCGAATAAATGATGAAAACATGGCAAAGTTATTGAACACGCACTATAGAAGCTCAATATTTATTTATTTGTGAATGCGGTTAATATTTTGTCCTGAAAAAGTACTCAGTCTAATTGGAGAGCGGTAACCGCTGAAATCTATTCACTGCGCGCCAATATAACAATGGTCCTGCACATCCCATATGAAGGGAATCTGAAGTGTTTTTCTACAAAACCACAAAACAACACACACGCATACTGGGCCGGTGATTGAATATTTTTAAAAAAGGTTAAAGTTGCAGCGAGAGATTTTGGGGAACCCATACATTGTTTGCTGATATTGGGGAAATGAAAATTGAAAGTGCATTTTATTCTTTTTCAAGAAATTTGCCAGTTTTATTTGTTGGGAACAGACATTAATATTTTAATAATTTATTAATAATTTACACTGCTTTTTTCCCTAGCCCCACCGATGAGACAACAACACATGCATAGAAGGACATTTCCCATAGCCTAGAGGTAGGGAATCATTTGGCGAAAGTATTACGAAAGGACGATCGAATTGTCAACACAAAGCCGATACCGGCTTGTGACTTCAGTCATTTAAGTAGTCCTAATATTGCGCCATTGTTCTAATCATTGCCAGCTAGCGGACGTTACACCCCCAATTCCTATTCACTCAATCATACGCTATAAATGCCCTACAGTTGATACTTAGTAGTTTTCTCTGGCTGGTTTCAAGATAGCAACGATTCGTCAATGATTAACTGCAGCTTGGCCCTTCCGCTTTTATCCTTGTGTCTTTTACATAGGCCGCTGTGCATTTTAGGCATGATTGCCATACCACCGTTAATTGTGGTGAAAGCCTGTCACCCGCCGTGGTACAAAATAAATGGGCAACGGCCGCGATATTTCAAGTTTGACTGGCGACTTTCACTTTTTATCGTCAATTTCTCAATCCCAAGTGATTCTGGCCTAACCAGAGACCTCGCAATAAATAATCTGAGAAGATTGTGGTCCGGTCAAGTTAGCTATGTTGTGAGTAATCACAATCACAGCACATAAATAATAATGCTATCGGATCAGACACACAAACGTGTCGCCCAGCCAGTTTCACACCTAACGATCTAATAGGTAGGAGCAGCATCTTTGGCCTCGAACATGGCGGCTAAGTAAAAATTGGAAAATGATAAAATCCAAGTGAAAAATGATAAAGTACCAAACAAAAGGAAAAGTCTCCACCCCCAACTGTGAAGACTCAAGAATGATTCGTGCTAAGTTTCAGAATGTCTCAAGATGAGTAATAAATTTGAAAATACCATCTAACAAAATTGGCACCTAGCAATCGATAACCATTTCTTGATCGTTCATAAACTATCCTTTAGAAATTGAGGCCGCTAGACTTAAGCACAGCTCTCAATACTCTACCTTGTAACATTTGTTGTGCAGAACTATAATTACGTGTTATTGCTATGATCAGTTCCAGTGGCACGGAAAAAGGAACTTGTTAGGTGAATTTTAATGTACTTGGGAAGGTCTTCGCCGCTGTTAAATGAACAAACAAATTATTTCTTGCATTTATTTGAAAGATTTCCACCAGCTACAGCTGTTGCAATCAACATGAGTACATCAGGTGAGAGTAGTGATGGTGAGGGAGGCCCCCCCGTGGCAGCTTGAGGCCAGCTATTGCAAAAAAACCCTTGCACCTAAGGTTATCCTGCAGGAAGAGGGTCAGGTTGAGGTGTCTCCAGTCCTGCTTTCCAGGCCTTGAATGAGTAAGTGTAAAACAGAATTTGGAATTCTGACGTTTATATCCACTTTAATAAGTAAATGATTCATATACTGTTATTTGGGGGTGATTGGATTAGTCCACAAATTAGAGCCTTATTTTTTTAGCCAATACTGTTCTCTGAATACAATGTAATGTCACCAATATATTACAACTTATTTTGTTGCTTCTGTGACTCTAAAGATAAGAACGTGAATCATGTTTGTAAGAATAAACTTAGAATGCAACTAAAGATCTGGAACTGATTACAGAATGAACACCCTTTTATGTGACCCATGCTGGATGACTATTCAGCTCAAGGAGAACTCTTGGAATTGTGAACTTTAAATCTCTGTGAATTCATTTTGTTCAAAAGAGATTGGAAAAGAGGAGACTGCTCGACTGTCACTTCAAAAAGGAATAACTGTTGAACCTTTCCCTTTGTTATAATTTGGCCAAGTGCAATCACTCGACTAAATCTAACCCGGCCATGCCGTGGAACATGATGCTTTATGAACTCAAAAGAGAATGAAAAGCTGCTTTCATAAAATTCATTTGTTTTAAACCATTCGAAGTCAAATATTGCCGGATTCTTAAAAATTGGAATCGATCTTTAGATTTCATCAAATGGCATTTGACTTCAAATTACAAGATGTTACTGGTTGAAGTGATGTCAATTGCTTTCTGTTTTGAAACCAAAGGGGACGTTTCTGATTCTGAAGCTGCAGGCAGATGAACGGGTGTGCATTTTGTGACCCACTGACCCACACTGACCCTGGATGTAATTCAGCAGACTTTAACGGAATAAGTGACTTTATTCCGTAGACTTCATCAGGGTCATGTGTGTCAGGGGTGTCACAAAATGGCCCACCCCCAGATGAACAGATCACAATTCGGAAAACGAGTCAACGATGGGCTGAGAGTGAGAGAAATCCTCCTGTAATGATTACAAAGTTGAATTGGCTCCTCTTATCTCTCTGGTTGTTATTATAAAGGTTATTTTATTTTCCCATCATTTTCATCAAAATAGTAAAGAAAAGAATGAATACTTGGAGAATGAATGTTTAAATTTTAATCAACAAGTCCGGCATAATTTGCAGTTTACAAAATACCTTTTGTCATGTTTTTGCAGTTATTCCAGCAGGGCAGGCTGACAGGCCCCAAAGTAGCACACTCAAGGCACAGTATCTGACGTCACCGGCCTGCTTGCAAGGTATACACGGTCAACTATGCAGACATATCATTGCCATAGCAATTCAGTGCTCCTTGTTCTGTAAATACTTTAATGATCCTGTTTGTCATGTTTTACATCCATGTATTTGGTGTTTTGGGTCACATTTTTCTTATCAGAACTTATTGTAGGACACAAGTTTGTCAACCTTTATTCCATACAATTGGCAAGAAGTCACTGACATATATGCCACAGTACTTCAGAAACAATAAATGCTACTACTAAAGCAATTAACCTCATTCTAAGGAATAAGTGGAACTTTCAACATTAAAACACTTTTAAAGGTGCTGTTCCGATCGTCTTTTGGACCCCCTGATTTACCCGGTAAGTAGTATCGATTTGATATCAGATGAAATGCCGTATTTTTGTCATTGTCGTCCGAAACTTGGACCCCCATCCATTTCATTCCCAAGATATAAACAAAAACCGCTGTTTTTAAGTGGTTAACCATCAATTAACACAGAATTGACTAGGGCTTTGCGACTGCATTCTTGCTCTACCATCAAAACCGCAAGTTTGTTCCCATGGTACTTGATGGGGTGTATGTGCAAGTGTCAAGCTCTCCTATCAAGTAGAGAACACAATACACTAATCGGAACAACCACCTTTAAGTTCATAATGTGGACCCAGTATTTCATTTTTCACATCTTGTTTAAACCCATCAACACTCATGGCCAATTTCTTTCGTCTTTGTAATTTGAACAACTCTCAGTTGTGCAACTTTTAATAATCAAGAATTTGAAATCCTACACTTGTTTAAAAAAGTAAATTATTATTTTCTGCATAATGTGACCTTTGGTGGTTACCTATGCACGATCAAATAACAATGGGTGACATACCTGTATGTCTTTCCAAGGGGCAGGCCCTCGTCCCAATAAGTGGTGACTACACTTTGACATTTTTTAACATTGGTCATTATCATATCACGGAATGTGTAGTCACAAAAGGTTTGGGTAATTGGTTAGCCATTTAACAATTCTACTGTACTCACCTCTCCAATCAGTTTCAAGCAGCATATATGCAACCAAAATGATGTAATATATTCAGCGACATCGCATAGTATTATCCTTACTATCTCTTCAGCAAGTTTCAAACTGAACATGCAGGAGTTAATTGTTTTCAGAAACATCAGTGATTTTATTCTGCTTTCTTTACACTTTAATTTTTGAAGGAGTTTGGTGCTGGTCAGATTTGGACAATCAAATTTCATCAGAATTTCATACTTAGTTGCCAGCATTTTGACAAATCTTTTATTATGATACTTCTAGACATAGTAGAAGTGGTCTTCAAGATAAAATCAGGGAAATTTGATGGATTTGGAGGCTGTTATTTTTATCTAAAATTGGTGGTGGTTAAATAGCTGACCAATTACACATAACCTTTTGTGACTACACAGTCAGTGATATGATAATGACAATGTTAAAATAATGTCAAAATGTGAGTCGACAAATTATTGGGACTAAGGGGCGCCCATGCACTATTGGGATGTACCCGTATACCCTGTACATCCCAGTTCTGACACATGCCCTTATGCACCAACAGGAGTGCAAAATACCTTATGCACTTACATGTTAACCCTTTCAACCCTGAATGCTGCTGCACTGGGTGCCCCAAAGAGTGCTGGTGCTATTGGTGTTGGCAATTGGGTGTTTGGCATTACTGATAATTCTGGTCCAATACAGGTAGCTGTCCTGCTTCTTCTTGCATGTCCTTATATGCCATCCAGTGTGTGTAAGAAAAAAGGTGTACTGTTAACTGAATCAATGCCAATGCCTTTCAGATTCGCTCAGGATTGTAACAAAAGCATTAAACTTTATATCTTCAACTCCAAATATCTGCACCATTTTTTTTTTTTTTGGTGAGGCTGCTAAAAGGATGTTTTTGGTTCAAAGGGTTAATCATCATGTCACCAATGCCTGATGTGATCCAGGTCATTCTTTGATTAAGAGCACAGATGCGTACCGAGGCCTGGAGGACCTCGGGTGCGGAGGACCTCTGATAAGAAATATAGGATCTTTTGTATAATTTTGCAGACCCCCCAGGGTGCTTGCACTGCCTCCACTCCCGGGCTGGGTACGCTAGTGGATGTCACAGTATCATGTAAAGGGGAGTTACAAAGAAGCACAAAAAAGCCACCGCTTCGAAAGAAACGTGCAAAACAACAACAATACAGTTTGTGTTGTGCTTCTCTGACTGGTTAGGGTTTCATGAATGATGTTTCAAACCATTGTTCATTTACTAGGACACGTGACTCAGAAAGTCAACTTCTGCAGAATGCTAAATCAAACCACAGACATTAGAGAAACAGAACGCGGAGCTTGAAAAGGCGGACAACTTTCCAGAGAGCAGCAACACTGAGAATACTAAGATGAGGATGCAGCTACTCAAACATAATAATGAATTATTCAAGCAGATGAGAGAACTACAATATTGAATTCAGATTGAAAGGTAAGAGTGAATATAATTGTTGCTTACATTTGCAAGGAACCATAACATGTATGCTCTGCTTTTGATATGCATGTTTCAAAAAGTTCAACAGTTGGATCGGTTTTGGAGGTACTTTATTTACCAGTATATTTAAACAGCTGTGGAATTTTATGTAATTTGATTGGTTCCTGCTCGGTTAAAATTCACAATTTAAACTGGGTATTACGCACTTCATATCAACGCTATATTGAGGTTAATATGGTCATGTCATTTTGCTACATTCACACACATGTCAGTGGTGTGTATGTTCTTTGAGTTCAACAGGATGTTCGATTTTAAGTCACTGGTTGATGGCGATCCTGTTTTGTTTGATTAAGCCAGAAGGATTGGAAACTTAGGATCGGAAGATTGCTTTGAATTATAATCTGTTTAAGAATGAAAAAGTATTGCAATTACAAATTTCCAACTTGAAATATTATTGCAATATCGTTTTTATTTTATAATTAACTTAAATTTTAAAAATCAATTTGGTTCATCTTTACAGCCTACAAGAGGAAAAACGGATGTTGGAAAGGGAATATAATCTTCCAAAGAAAGGGGATAGAGAAGCAACACAAGAACCTCACCAAGCAGATTGAAAGATTTAGGTGAGAAATTGGTCAACGCAAGCTGGAGGCCAAGAACCTGAGGGAGGAATTAGGAACAAGGGATCGACAGATGGAGTGGAAACCAAAGAGTTAGAGACGTTCATGGAAGAGCAGGAGAAGCTTAAGGATAAGTAGTCCAGTTCACTCTCTTCCAGGGCAATTAGGCAAAGAGATGGACAAGATGAATAAGACCAAAAAGTAGAAATGATGACTCGAATTGGCAAGAGTTCCATATGTCCTCCTTACGAATTCTGCAACCGTATCCTGTGGTTTATTCCACCAAGGCTGCAGAATTCGTAGGAGAGGGGGCCATATGGCACCTTTCTCTAATTTTTAATAATATTCATTAATCTGTCACCAATAGCTAACCTCGTCTACCAAAGGGTGGTTACCAACCCCCTTCCTTTTATAGTACTAAATTATTTAATGTAATTTTAAGTTGACATTTTATGCTCCTTTTCATGTCAAAACAACATCCCACTGGGGTAGGTAAAGTATCGAGTGATCCCAAAGTGATAGATGGGGTGGCAGACCCCCTTTTTCTTTGGAGAGAAGTGTACAAACATGCCTAGTATGACTCAGGAATATCACCAGCAATTGAGGACAAATGTGCATTTTAAAATGGTGGAAAAAAAATGACTGATTATGGCTCTAAGAAACTAAATACAGTTAAGGTGCAACAAGAGATTTTGAGGCATCCATGTGAGGTGTCATATGTGGTGATTTCATATAGATTAGACACTCAAAAGATTTCTTACCTTGTATTTTGGTACAGAAATGTCTTAAAAGTGAAAACAAAAGGTGATTTTTATATGCTAATATTTCAATATAAAACATAGGCTGAACTTCCTATTTGCTCCTATAGGAAAATACAAATTTCACAATTTTTGTACCAAAGAAATATTTCTCATCTTAATCCTTTCAGGTGGGGATATTTTTGATAGAAAGCTTTACACCAAAGCAAAAATCAGAATTTTCAGATTTTTTAGAGACACCTGTAATATAAAATCTCTCGTTGCACCTTTAAGCTGCTAAGTACTTTATAATCTTGCAGTGAAGTAGAAAGACAGAGAGGTGAAGTTGACGAGCACTATGCAGAGCTGGCTTTGGGCTTGCAAGAACTGCTTAACAGACAACAGGGCTTGACAGAAGAAAAGTTCCAATTGGAGAGGGAGAAACAGAAAGCACAGAGACAGCTGGAGGACACTCAGATTAAATTTAATCAGCGCATGAAAGACTACGAGTATGAGAAGGAAAAAGAGGCTGTTTATTTAGGGGATAGGTAAGAAATGCTTTAAGCCAAGAAAATGAGATGGATATGCTACTAAGGCAGAAATTTGCATTGCCATATCAGAGAGCAGGGTCCACTACTTTGGGGTTTTGATTTGGTGCTACAAGTCCCCAGTTCAAACCCTGGTCGGGTCACTTGCTGGTGTTTAATCAGGAACTATATATTCTGGATTCAATTTGAATTGATTGAAATCGGATTTCTGTTCTTTGGATTTGGGCAAACCAACCATGAAAAAATCCTGTCCTTTGGAAGGGATGGTTAGCTGTTGTTCCAGGGAAATTTGCAATCTTTGTATCTGGCAGCAAGTCGCCAATATGATGTCAAGATTTTGAATTTGCCAGTAAAGGTTGTATTTGCCATATAAGCTAAAGTTGAAAAGATAATACAATAATAATAACATAAATTCATTTAATTTAGTGCCCACCACAACACATGGTCTCCAAACTTCACAAGAAAGCAAAGAGTAAAACTATATAGTACATAAACTAAGTTCAAATTATAAATAGTGATAAACCAAGAAATTTGAAAAGGCAACTGATCCATATCTCACCCCATGAGCCAGCCACAGATGCTCCCTTATGTATGACATCTATACCATCATCGTTTTGCTGCAACATGACACATAAGTCATCATCATTCGATATTAGCTTCTAAATTCCGGACATAATTTGCATGTTCATTTCACACTGCTGCAATTGTGCATGAGTAAATTATTACAAACTTGCCATTTATAGATAGAAAAGAGAACTTATTTAACAGTATTCAAATTTCCTCAATTTATTTTGTGTGTGTGTGTTTAGAGCAACCCTTGATTTGAGCCTTCGTCATGTCCAGATGGAGAAGAAGAACCAGCATGACATATATGCCAGGAAGCTAAGAGAAAAGGAGAGGGATTTAAGGAATCTGAAGAAAACACAACTACAGTTTAAAGTTTCACTGGATGCACAGGAACATACTAAAGTGAGAACAAACAAAGCAGGTTAAACACAGTTAAGAAGTATGTGCATGTATGTGACCCAGTCTGATCTGCTGACCAATTTCAACAGTTATGAAAATTCAATTCGCTTGCCCTCCACCACTAATTTTGGGATAGGATCAGTTGGTTGAAACACTTTTTTTAATTTAAATTTTTTATATATATCATAGCCAAAATGTAAAATTAAATCTATATAATAAAACAAAGATTAGATCTAAACTTTGTACGGGAGTGTTTCTGAGAGCCTTTATCTGAGTTTGATTTTTTGTACATTAATTGGGTATAAGATGCCATTGTACATTTACAATAACAGAAAAAAATGGGTCGGTTGTTACGTGAAGTGCATCACTAATGCATTATGGGTTAAAAACCATGCCGCTGTAGCTGTGCGTATATAGCAATGCGCCACCAATTTTATGTGTAAGTGTTACGAACCAGCGCTTACAGGAGCAATTCGCTCTGCGTATGCCTGTGCCTGCATATTTTGTTACACTATAAGTGACGCCCACATAAAATATGGGAGTGTATTTCACTTTGGATATCGCTGCATGGAGGAACAGTTAAATTTGCACTGGAGAGTTTAAGAATCAAAATATATACAGAGGCTTTTAGGATGTATGTGATTTTTCTTCAATGTTCCTTGCACTGCAGAAATGTGAGGATGTGGGAGTACGAAAAAAATTTAAATATGGAGAGTTACTGGGTGCAATATTGACGTTTTATAATTAGGAATAAAATATAGGAACGGGGGAATGACAGGATATAATGGGTACTATATGAGAACTTGAGGGGATAAGAAAAAAATTATTAGAATACAGAATGTTAGGAAACGGGACAGTGGGTGAGGATGAGTTAGAAGAAAAAGAAGAATGAAAAAGCCTTAAGAAAGAAGTTGCTGGTCTATGTTGACTTTTGTAGAAAATGGTAACTATGCCAATTTAATTTCTTTATTTTGACTGGGCATTTTATATGTTAAGAATAGAGTTTTTGTGGGATCACATGACCATTTTGTGGGATTGACTCAATACACCCTCTGGTCTTTTGCAGTCTGTTTATGATAAAGTTAAAGCCAGCTACCATGGCCCCTAAAGATGATGGCTCACTGCTTGAAAAAAACGGAAGGAGCTTGCAGGCGAGAGTTGGGAACAGACTAAGCGCATGCTGGCACAAACAGTAAAACTTGGGAGTTAACAGATGAATGTTGTGTGTTTTATTTCTCTCTATGTAGTATGATTTTTGGGAATTGTTGTAGAGTTTCTGTTTCTTTGTTTCTAAGAATTGATGAAATGAAAACATATTTTGTTATTGCTAGTCTATCTGTACAACTTCTCTATGCTTTGCTATCTTGAACATTTGAATAATCCCTCATTGTCAAAATCCAGGTAGCCATAGATCTGTCTACACTTTATGCTGTAATTTTTAATGTTCTTGTGTTTTGTACTTGCCAATATTATAGCTTAATATAAGTAGTATAACACCGTTTTAAATCTGGGTTTGTCCCACTAACGGGGGTTGGCAGATCACCTCACATCAGAGCAACACTGCTGTGTGAGGATTTTTTTGGAGTCAAAGAATCATTGACCGTATGCCCTTCCTGATGTCAATGTGCTGGATTGCCGCCATTATCACTCCAGAGCCGACACCCTTGTAGTAGCTCTTCTTTTTAGTTAGTTCTTCCAGGGTAACCATGCGTTACCCTCCTCATCGGATTTCCGTAAAACCCCTTGGGGTGGCGTTTAGCCTCCGACACTCGGCCCTGGAACAGGTATACTGGTTACCAGAATACCAGTAGCATGCCCCCCAAAATGAGAACCTGACCTAATATGCCACTGCAAATTTATGTCTTAGAGCTATACTTTCCTGATTGGTCTGCTGTCCAAATGCCAGTGTTGGAGCGAGTCCGGACGCATGAGTCCGAAGCCTAGTCCGAGTCATCACGTCGAGTCCGAGTCCAACGGGCTTGAGTCCGAGTCACAAGGTCTAAGTCCTGAGTCCATGGGTCCTGAGTCCGAGTCACAAGGTCGAGTCCGGAGTCAGTAGTCCGGTCCAGGAATGTGGGCTTGAATCTGGGCTTGAACTAATTCAGAACACCTAAATGTGCTAATTTAAACATTATAGTTAGTTATGCACCCTCGTGTAAGTGCAACAAGCAGCACAGCTGATTACTTTGATACCAATTAAACGTATCTAGAAACGAGGTGCAACTTTCCTCCTGGCTCGAGAGCGAGACCATGTGCTGGTGTTTTGTAAACCTGGCCCAACAAAATAATCAGACTGTAGTTTACTTTTTTTTCAAATAACATTTATTTAATGCTCTAAAATGCATTACCCTTTTACTGACAAAACCAGTCAAATACCAGAAAATAAATTTCATCAAGTCTATTTTATTTCAAAACATTTAAATTTAAATATAATCAAATCACTTCAATTTCCAAGCCTTTTTTTAAAATTTAAGTATCTTTTAGCTTCGTTTCATGCTAACTGTGCGGTTTATATAACGTGCGTCCTATGATTGGGCAATTACGGCGAGTATATTTTCACATACAATAATATTAATGTACGAATCTAGATAGCTTCTAGTTCTACAAAAATGTAGGGTTGCTTGGGCGTAGTAGGCCACCCATGGAAAATAACCTGGTCTGGCATTTATTCATGTATTTCACCTCTGTGAGACTGCGTAGTATGCAGCCCTGTATTATGCAACTACATGTAGCTGTGTGAAGTTTGTGGGGCTGTCCTCGACCTTTATTCTGAAGGATTTTGAAGCTGTACTTAGAATGAACACTGCTAGAATGAAAACTGCCTAGGGAGTTTATGGGAGAGGAGGAGGAGGAGGATATAATATCACGAATAGCTAATCTGAAGACAAAAGTGAAAAGAAAATACCTCTAAATAAGAAACACGAAAAATTACTTTTGAATAACTAGTGAAATTGTTTAAAAAAAATGTTTGTGGCAATAATTAAAAAATAAAACATGTTTGCGCAGGCTAGCTCACCACATTTTCAATATTTTTTTTGATTAAGTTAAATTTTTTATCGGACTCAGCCGGACTCATTTTTTGAGTCCGAGTCAACTGGGGTTGAGTCCAAGTCCAGCAGATCCCGAGTCCGAGTCCATTGGGGGGCCTGAGTCCCATGTCCATGGGGCCTGAGTCCGGGTCAGAGTCCGAGTCCACTAAGCATGAGTCCTAGTCCGAGTCCGGACTCGACTCATACTCACCGATTTTTGAAAGTTCCGAGTCGGACTCGCTCCACTCTGCTAAATGCACAGTGGGGGGGGTCATTCTCCCGATAAGTGTCAGAAACAATTTTTTCGTGTCGCTCACAGTCATACACAGTTTTAAAGCGTTATGCTCGTTTAGAATGAATGCTTATTAATTTAATTTACTTAGGAGTAATGCTTTCAATGTCTGGACTAGAAGTGTAACCTGGCAGAAAGTATCAAGCATAAGGCTGATGATGCATAATTCTTGTTTTTCGCCATGTCGCCAGCCCCAAATCCATTCTTAAATGTGTCCCTGCTCGTTACACAAGATCGCATATCCAGGTAACATTCCCATTTTTTCACCTAAATATTATGCCCTAATTATAAAGTTCCATACACGATAATATTGGATTATTAAAGTTTCGTAAGATTTCTCTGAGAGCATGTTCGCCAATATTGCCGCCAGATACGTTACCATAATTTCAAATACGATACACATTGCAAGTAACGGTAGAAGAATGTTCCAATATGCGATAAATCAAGCCCATGTCAATGTTTATATTTTACATGTTTGCAAAAAATCTGGTTTTGAAGTCACATTCCAGGCCTGGTATGCAAAGAAGTCCCTCATGTTACGTTCATACCAGCGACAGATACGTTACCTACCTCCCGCCGCGATCTTGCTAAACACCGTGACACACAAAGTTTAATACCACACATGCTTGTATGGTGGTATACCTCATAAGATATAGCTATTAATTTGGTAAAGCATGTACTTTATTAAGAACGGCCCGATTCGAAAAAGGCCTACCAGATACGTTACCCAGATTACGTTATTTTAGTGTTAACGTTAGGCAATATACTAAAAATCGGATCTTTTTTTTAAGATCACCCATGAATTGTTCCGTGTCTTGAAAATATTAAAGTTTTACGTTTTTAAAATGATTTCGGGAATTCATTAATATGATTTGGGTCAATTTGGAGACCAAACTTGAAACACTTTATAGGAGAATGTGACAATGGGACAACAGATCTTACTACAGTAAGGTATATTTTTTTTTTATTTTTAGAATTCGCTTACTGCGGTAGAGCAAAAGTGAAAGTAGAAACAGAGCATAGCACAAAGAGGAGCGACTCCTCTATGAGCAAAGTGATCTGCGTATAGAAGTGGTGAGCTAACCAGATTGGCAGCGATCAAGGGTGATGAGAGAGAACAGAAAGCTAGGGATTTTATGAGAGCCGAGCTCCGATACCATAGAGCCTTGGATACTTGAAAGCCAAAGATTTGTCAATTATTGATAATAAGAGAAATACAAGAAATATGACAAGGTGAGTTTCCATAATCATCTGATTGTTTGTAATTGCAGTAAGTTGAATTTGGAGACTAAGGTAGCATTACATGGCAGTGAATTAACACTGTTAACAATACCAACCTCTAATAAATGCAAATAAGTGAGAGCAAAATTTTAATCCCTCCCCCCCAAAAATCGAAAAGTACTGGCATAGTAGTTCTCTGTGTTATGTTGTAAGGACAATCCCTAAAGTTTCAACAAATTTGCTCTGTGAAAATTGCCTAAATCCACAAATATGGAAAGATATGGGTATAAATAAGTGCTGGACCTGAGAAACCTTGCCATTCAACTTTTTGTGAAACTAGCAAATTCCATTGTTTTGGGATCCAAATGCCCTGTCATACTTTAATTTTGTTATTAATTAGAATATGTAAATTTGGTATGTTTCCATTGTTGTTTGTTCGTTTCCTTCTTTTTTTTTTAATTGGGGGGAAAAGTGGAATGGGAGGGGAATATATGAGAAGAGGAAGTCAACCAGAGATATTCAGAACATATCTGGAGGTCATGATCCTCCTGTATTCAACATCCCTTCCATTCTTCCCTACAATCCTGTGTGCCAGATGACTGCATGAGTAGTAGTCATCAGTAATTGACTCTATATACGCTTCATTAATCTTTTTGGGTTAATGTTACAATGGATAATAAAACTGCCTACCGGTTGGGGGCGGTTACAGAACCACCACGAAAGAGGCGTCCGATTTGAATTTGCAGCTTTACTGTGCTCGGTGGTAGCCTTCATTCAAAAGAATTTTGCATGTGCCATTTTTCAAATGAAAATAAAGAATATAAAAAAAATAAAACCTTAAAGGTGCGTGTTCGATCATCTTTGCACCCCTGATTTAACCACGGAAGTAGGACCGATTTTGACATATCAGATGAAAGGCCGTATTTTTATCATGTCGTCCTGAAATTTGAAAATTTTTAAAAAAAAAAAAAAAGATAATTAACAAAACAAATGCCTTTTAGTGGTTAAACCAGTCATTTAGCACAGTAGTGAATAGGGCTTTGCACATGCATTATTGAGTCTACCATCAAAAACTGCACGTTGTTTCCACGGTACTGTACTTGATGGATGTATGTGCAAGTCCAGGCTTCATATCAAGTAGAGAACACAATACACCTAAAACGGAGCAAGAAACTTTAATGTAAGCAATTGTAAAATGTTTATATCCTTGACCCCAACACCCAAATCAAAGACCATTACCCTACCCAAGTCAAAGACCATTACCCTAACCCCAATAAAGACCATTGGACCCTAACCCCAACTCAAAGGCCTTAAACACCCAAATTCAAAGGACCATTACCCTAACCCCAAATCAAGACCATTGCCCTAACCTCAAATCAAAGCCTTACCCAACCCCAAATCAAAGACCATTACCCTACCCCAAATCAAAGACCATTGCCCTACTCAAATCAAGAACCATACCCAACCCCAAATCAAAGACCATTAACCCTACCCCCCAAATCAAAGACCATTGCCTAACCCCAAATCAAAGACCATTACCTAACCCAAATCAAAGACCAACAACTTCCTACACTAACCTATATAATTAACCCCAGAATTTTGTGATCTTGCTCATATGAGGTCAAACTGGAAATACCTGCTCAGACCCATCTTGCCGCTCATTCACATCCAATTCTTAACAACTTTTTCTTTCCTTTAGGTCTACAAGAGTTGCAAGATTATGATGTCATCAGAATTAGAGGAATAAGGTGTGAACCTAATCCAGGCCAGTACAACAGAAGGCTGCCGAGATGAGGGAGAAAATTAAAATCTTGCGAATGAAATCGAAGATTAAAGGGACATCTTGTCATACAAAAGAAAGGTCAGCAAATTACCACCACTTGTAACCAAAGGATTTGTCGGTAACAGTCTTGTAGATCTTATTCACTAAATTTTTACTTCAGAAACTATTTATTCAATTATACTTTAGAAATAATTACTTCATGGTTGAATATTGATTTTGTGTATTTGTTTTTATTTAAAAGTGTTATTATAATTAAAACTGACACAATTACGTGTTATCACCCTTGGGCAAGACTATTCCACCGCGGAAAAATGCTATAGACATGGCGCGGGCGAAATGTAACAGCCCCTACCCGCAGCAGACGCAGTGCTGATGTCTTGGGGGCGGCACAGGCTTGTGACAAGAGGGGGACACGTGAGTAAAACCAACATTACTTTCACAGGCAGATAAACAAAACCTGAATTAATTTTGCCTATTAGGTGATGAACAAAGTATAGTTGTTGTTTCCTCCTTTTTAAAACAAAATCATAATAAAATTTAATGTATATTCAAAATAAAGTTATAGAAAAGGTGTACCCTCCAAATCCTTTTGTATTCATGTTCCAAATAAGGTAATATATTTACAAAATAGGCGTTGAGTCCCACAGACCAATTCAAATGTGTTTGTTTTATAAGATGGTTACATTTCACCCCCATGATCTGTACCACAGCAACTTCAGAAGCCAAATGAAAGCATGTCAATGCCGTTGTCTTGAGGGACCAACTCCGCAACGAGCTGGGCAAGCAGCAGCGTATAGAGGAAGAGATGCGTGAGAAGAAGGAGCAGCAGAGACTGGACATTGCTAAGCTCAACTTGATGATCAACCAGGGCAGAGGGGACCAGATGGTGAAACTCAGGAAGAGATAGGAGACTGTGTAAACACAGAAATGATAGGTGGCTGGGGTGTGTGAAAAAATAGCTTGTGATATTAAAGGTGCTTGTTCTGATCACTTTTGGGACCCCCTGATTACCCGGAAGTAAGTGTCATTTTGAATATCAGGTGAAAGGCTGTATTTGTTTTCCATTGTGGTCCTTGAATTTCCAGCTTAAATCATTTTTTCTCAAAGATACATGATACAAAACAATGTTTTCGTGGTTAACCATTCAATATTAGCACAGTAGTGAATAGGGCGTTGCACTATGCAATATCGCGTA
>JAMKCH010005432.1:0-42085 GCA_023653785.1 Ophioderma brevispina
TATAAATTTTACAAAATTGCTTCTTTTTTTATTTTCAAAATGATTTTTTTTTGTGTTTTTTTTTTTTTTTTTTATTGGCCAGGTCTCTTTAAAGAATCAAAATAGGGGTGATCAAAGAGTTTTTGTTTGACCTCTGTACAGGTGCTGGCATGGTTGAGGTTATTCCTGAATTAAGTGTTTAAAATCCGATAAATTAGACAATACCTTGTCTTGAAGACATCCACTCCAGTACCAGCGATATGCTTTTACTCACAGAGGATTATGATGACCAACTGGCGGATAAATCGTAATATATCTACCAGCAAGCTTGCAGGACAATTGAAGTGGTCCTGGCACGCTCTCGTATATAAGTCATCTGTAATTGTGGTTTTGCAGGGAGGATTGTCGAGGGGATTCTCGCCAAAACCAACCGTCACAAACAGCACCCCACGAGAAAGTTTCTATAGATAAGAAAGTATTATTAGATTTGGATATGACAAATAACCCACAATTGACTTGATTTAGATTTGGTGTGTGTTAACAGTTCAGACCACGACCCAGTTGTGTTTCTATTTTTTGGGGTATTAATTAATAGGAATAATAAAAAAAATCAGGTCACTGAGTTTGGACAATGTTTTAGTGATTTCCTAATTACAATTTAGATGATATGATAAAATTTATGATCTAAAACATGACCAATTGAATGAAATTATAGAGAAATGAAATATTTTAAAACAGTTATAATTTAACCCTCGTCTTACCACTGGGGGTTACCACCCCCCACTTCAGGTTTTTTTCCCGGCTGCCTAAAAACCCTCTTTTGGTGACAAGTTTAGTTATTGTCAGTAAAAGTTATATAATGTTTTAAATAAATGATGATTTCGTGACTGTGTTGTTCTCTACGCACCCTCACACACACTTCAGTGCAGTAGACCGGTCACCGGATACGTAATAGGTAACTGAACTGCCTAGAACAAGGGGTGTGTGAAAATGACCGGGAAATCAGTGGGGCATGGACAGAGAAAGCTAAAAGGGAACAATGGGATGATGAGTGGCTACTCCTTTAAGGAGGGAAGGTCGTAATGATCAAAGGATGGGGCATTTTTATTTAGGCTTCGCATTTTCTTGTTCAAGACATTTTTGTTGTTATCAGTATCATTATGCTTGTTTTGTATATGTTATGTTATGCTTTGTTTTGTTATTGTTATATGTATGCCTAGTTTTGTTATATGTATTCCAATCCATTTTTCACTTTAACCTCCCATTTTTTGTTTTCTCTTTAGGTTCTCATTTCCAAGTTTCTTTGCCCAATCTTGTGATCATTAACCTTCCCTCCTTTGCCACTCATCATCCCATTGTTCCCATTTAGCTTTACCCTGTCCATGCCCAATGATTTCCCGGTCATTTTCAACATCCCTTGTTCATTAACTTCTTATTGTTCTTTTTTCAGCAGGGTTCTCCAGTCACTTTGACAACAACTCATCCGTCCTCCACTTCGCCATGCCCCACTGATTCTGGTTATCGCTCATATCGTTGTTCCATTAATTTCCATTTGTTCTCTTGTTTCAGCTTTCTCTCCAGTTCCTTTACACATCACCCCTCCATGAGATAGGTTCCTGGCTTTTTGTCTGATGTATATATTGGTTTGTTGATCTGTTGTTTTGCAGTTTACTTTGATGAAGATCCTGCCAGGATCGAAACGTCAGGCCACACTTAGTATAGAAGTTAAGACATTATTTTATTCACACATCATCTTCCATGATGATACATTATGACAATACAATAACGTTAACGAATTATAGTGTTTAAACAATGGGAGAATATACAGTGAGATGCAGTATATATAAGAATACAATAAGCATCCAAATTTAAAATCTACACAATTCATATATCATTATTACGAGAGTTGTAATAAGTTAAGATTGGTCATTTAAACAAAACGATTATAGAAAGAGGATAAGATAATGGTGATAAGAAAAGAATGAGTATGGGGGAAGATGTGTGTGGCGAGGCCGGCAAGTAAGATCAAATGACTTTTAAGATTACCCCACCAGTTAGAAAAGTGGGACATAGTGTGGGCCATCAAAGGCGGGACAAAAAACAAAACAAGACAGGACAAAACAAAACAGGACAGGACCGGGGTTACAGGAAGTGATTGTCAATAATGTGTATGATCTCGGGGTATAAACATAACAGTTGAGATGGCGAAGGTTAATGAGTGCTATTCAATATCGGAAGAGTGCAGCAGAAGAAGCACAACGAACTGGGGCGTAATAGAATGGTACTCGGCCAAGATGTTGGCGGCAGACTTTACGGTGTACCGATTTAAAAAATTTGAAATAGGATTATATAAATGAATAGTTGTGTCATCTGCAAATAGAACGAAAGAAAGAAGAATCAGAGGAATGGGGGATGTCGTTCCACATAGAGAAGGAAAAGAAGAAGCCCGAGTATAGAGCCTTGTGGAACACCGCATTTAACAGGAAGACGACAGCGTATGAGTATCATACAACAGGTAAATGTTGCTATCGGAAAGATAGTCTGCAAGAAGCGTAAAGTGGAGTTTCCACGTATGCCATAATGGGGAAGCTTGGTTAGGAGAATGGACTGGTCTATGGGTACGAAACGCCCTAGATAGGTCAAGAAAGATACCAATGGTATGATGATCAATGGAGAGAGCAGAAGAAATTTTATCATATAAGTCTAGTAGGGCCAGATCAGTTGGAATGCTGTTTCCTGAGGCCATATTGATTGGGGTGAAGGATTATTGTGCGAAGAGAGAAAATTGTCAAGCCTATTGTAATCAGGCGTTCGAGGATTTTAGAGAAAACATGGTAGAAGGAAAATAGGGCGGATAATTGGAAAATGAGTGCGGGTCGTCCTTCTTGAAACTGAATGAACTTTAGCAATTTCAGTTCAGCAAGGAAAACACCAGTAGAAAGGAAAAGATTAAAGACATGGGCAAGTGCGTTGCGAATGAAGGGGGCAATTTGTTTAACTACAGAGGGAATAACATCATCAAACAGAACTCTTAATTTCGGAATTTGGAGATAACCATATCAAGAATTTCTGGGTGTTGTTGGATTGAAAAAAAAATTGATTTTTCAAAAGGGGTCTTTAGAAAATCATGCGAAGATGGTTGGAGAATAGATCTGATGCTAATTTGGGGCCAATTCAACAAAGAACTTATTGAATCTCTCAGCAATGGCTTTGGGATCAGTCATTGTCGTAGAACCATCAGTGAAATATGTAGGATTTTTTGCTTTATTTGTTTGCAAGATATGTTAATGGTTTTCCTGTGTTTTTAATATTGTTTTTATAAGAGTTAAATTTATTGTGAATTAAATTTTGCGCGATATTTTAAATAATTGTGTAATTTTTCTGTGATAATGTATTTATTTTTGTTAGCTTCATTTGGGTGTTAAGGTAAGTTTGATATAATTTATTGCTAGTGTTAATGATTTTATTATCGGTAGGATCCAAGTTTAGCTTCTTGACGCTTTGTTTATTTTTTTTTATGTTGGGTAAGTGTTATCATATAAAAGCGTGGAATTTCAAATTGAACAGATTATAAGAATCATTAGCAGAATCCACAGTTCGTGACATCGTTCCAGTTCTGTTGTTGTAGCTGCCTTACCAAGTGAGGTCAATATTTATTTATTTATTTATTACATTTTATTTTACAGAGTAGCCTCATCAGTTTTTAAGTACTGCTCTCCCTGAGGGCCCGTTTAAGTTATACACTTTTTTTATAAAATTATTGAACACATAACAAGTTATGTTTTAAAGATCTGCAACAAAACAAATCAACTGTAATACAAATTACTTAACCGTTTCACAATTAAAAAGAAGATAATGAACATAAAGGAAAATTACATAAGTAGGTTCTAATATGTGAAAACAGGTACGGAAATATGGTACTATGGAATTAAGTCTAATATTAGGGGATACGATTCAAAGTTTATCAGCACGGTAATGAAAAAGACGTAATCATGGAAGTTGAGTATAATTAGGAATAGGTAAGGAGCCACTTTCATGTATTTGTAGGATGAATGCTGAGAAGGAGATACATAAAATTAGACGAAAGGTAAGTAGGTGCAAGATTTTTTAAACATTTGGTCAAATACAAACAGTACATGTAGCAAGATCCCACCGTTTGTGAAGTCTGGACCAGCAAAAAAAAAAACAGCTCATTAAACATGTCATCCAATGGTGTAGATTAATCAGCACTTAATATGATCCTGGCAAGCTGGTTGTGCAGGATTTGCAGAGATGCTAAATTGGGTTTAGAAGGTTTGTTCCAAACACTGCTACAATAATCAAAAATGAGGCAACACCAATGCATACTAAGAATGACACGAATCTTTTGAGGTAACAAAACATTTAACACGTCTAATAATACCAATTTCTTTGAAACCTTTGAATTAATGGTTATGATAGTGGGGTCCATTGACAGTTGAGGATCTAAAGTAACACTGAGGTATTTGAATTCTTTAACATGCTCAGAAACAATCGCCATATTTAACACTAATCTTACTAATGTTACTTACAATATGAGGTGAACAAAAACCAGATATCTTTGTCTTTTTAAATTTCAACAGTGAAATTCATTTTCAGAGAAACAGTAGCATAACCTTTTAGTTTGTTATTAAGATTATGTTCCAAAATATTCTGGATCCTTAGATTACATAAAAGAGAGTATCATCTGCATACATAATTACTTTACAATTAACAGAGCTTGGAGTGAATTTTGTAAATCAGGAAAAGTAAAGGACCTAAAAATTATTCCTTGTGGAACACCTATATAGATGTGGTAAAAACTTGATAGTCAGAATCAATAACAAACAAACCTGTTTCGATGAGTAAATATGATTGGAACCATTTCAGCTCATTATTTTGAATGACCATAATCATTAGTTATTGCCCTTAAAAGTCATGGTCAATGTATCAAATGCCTTTTTCAAATCAAAAAGATAACTCCAATTGCAACCGTTATCCATTGTCTTGAGGTACATAATCTTGAAAGTCCAGTAAAGTGGTAGCAGTGGAATGATTGGCTCGAAACCAGCTTGGCACTTCACTTAAAATATCATGTGATGTTAAGAAATTATACAATGAGTATTGAACACATCTTTCAAGAATCTGATACTACAGATATACTGAAAATGGCGTCTATTATAATTTCTACATGACATGCATCACCAGACTTAAAAAAATAGGGTCAATTGGAGTTTCCATCTGTTGGAAAAATGATGTTTGAAAGGAAAGGATTACACAAAGATGATAGAGAATGACAAAATATAGGGCGAGGCCAATTTTAAAGTGAGGTGTTTTAAATCATCTAATCCAAGCTGCTTTATAGGGATAGTTCATATACATTTTAAAATATCATCATCAGTGATAATGGTAAATTTAAATGATTAGGTCTCGCTATCGTTAAACATATTGTCAATTGTAAAAGAATTGGCACGGTTGATTCATGAATTAGAAGCACGAGTTCTTACCTATACTGGTGAAGTAAGAATTAAACTCATTTGAAGTGTCTTTAGCATTATTGCTACTATTAATGTTACCAGTATGTCATAAGGTAAAATTTTTAATTAAAGTAGGGGTACACTAGGTTTTTTGCTAGGAAATTACCTTTTTAATGTTTGTTCCCAGAAGCTGTTTGGATTATTTTAAAAATTATTTAGATTATTACAAATAAAGTTTCGTTTTAAGAGGTTTATTAGGTTTATTAATTTATTCCGGGAGTTGGTTTGGCTTTTTATCCAATCGTTATCATCATTATTTTTATGCGCTTTAGCAATATGATAATCTCTTTCACGAGAAAGGGGCGATTGATCCTGTGAAACCATTCTGGCAATATTCTTCACGCAGGCCTTTCAAACCAAAAGGGGAATGTTGATTACATTACTAGTAAATTTGTATTTCCAAGCATTCCAAAGCCTCATACAACTGGACAAATTTGATGAATTTATGCCAATTGGCCAGAGGCTTACATCAAAAATAAACAAAACAAAAAAAAAAAATCGTCAGTACTGAAATGTTTAAATGACCTAGTTTTAACTATTTTAGGGAGCGTTTTTTTATTATGCTTTCTGATGAGATAGATGAGGTGAGATAGTCACTTATATACATATATGACAGACACCAGCAGTGAGAGATTTATTCAGGTTTGATCAAATGCAAGATCAATAGTTGTTTCAGTAGTGTCAGGTTTCTAGTACCCGGTCATTAATAAGTTGGGTTAAGTTGACATTATTTGCAAAACTATTGATTTTTCTGAGCGTGGTTTTGTTTTTGTAAATCTAAATAAAGTTCACTAAACAATTAATTCATGATAGGATTAGACGCCGTAGTGGTTGTAATAAGATCACTTTTAAGTATCAAGAGCTTCAGTATTACAGTCAGTGTGGTCTATAAACACTAGCAACAAGAGATGGGGTTAGTACAAGGTAAATTAAAATAATCCATAGTGCTTCTATCTCATCGTCCAAATATCAGCTCCCTTTCATTATACAATAAATTTTTTTTTACATAACATGCTTGACACCACCACGAATTCGTTTATACGATCTGCGATAAAGTGTGTAACCAAGAAAATATTGTATTTAACTGTATCATCAATATCACTATTTACCACGTTTCACTCAAAGTAAATATATCAAGATCATTAGTATATGCACATATTATTCTAATATATCAATATTTTTAACTAGTTCAGAACATAAGATGAGTATATTGAGACCTTTGCCAATGTATGGAAACTCATTTTCAAAAACATTACTTGGAAAAGGCAACTCTTGTTAGCACATTGAAAAAAACATGGTCACAGCACCCAGGAATTTACCATTTGGATTAGAGGCATATTTTATACAATGAACATGAAAATCTAAGTGCATTACACTACAGGAAATATGATTGTTGAGCCTGCTAATTTAATACAAATAGAACAAACAGAATGGCTCTGCACAAGGTGGAGTAATTTGAGAAGAGGACCATGTGTGTGCTTTGTTAACAATTACATTTGAAAACATTTATTTTTTTTATTTTTTTTATTTTTTTTATTTTTTTTAATATATCATTAAATAAAGTTTTTCCTTTCAAAAACAAAGTCAGCAAATGGTTAATTCTAATATACATTTTTGGTAATTGATGATGAAACACATGTTACAAACCCAGTTTAAAAAATTTATCCAGTTATGCCATGCACCCTTGTGAAAATTTAAAGAGCAAGAGCTAACATTGAAACATTCAGGAGTCAGTCTAACGTTAATGTGTTACAGGAATCACAAATTGATGTGAATATGAGAATATTAGAATCTGAATTAGTGTTGGAAGATTTATTTACAGAAGTTTTACTTGTTACAATTTAAAAGTTTTTGATGAGCAAAATGATGAGTTCAGGTCATTGGCATTTGCGGGTTCAAGTAAGGGAAAACAGATAAAATTGCAAAACGCAGATTCATTACAGTCTACCTAACCTTTGTTGTTTACTGAAACATTATCCCCAAACAAATCTTCTAGGATTTTACCTGTGCAGGTTACAAGTTGAGGCATTGTCCACATAAGGTATTCTGGAATTATCATACAGTTCATTTCAAAAAATTTTTGAGTGGTAGGAAACAAGATGTGGTGTGTTACTGGTGTTTAGGGGGCAAAGTCTTGGAAGTACTCCGGATATGATCACATGTGCAGAAGGAAATTTCTGCAGAGTTGTATTTATGAGAGCTTCTGTTGGCTTTGTGGCCATTCCTCTGCATTATGGCTCGTGGTATATTGTCCATGCTGAAGAATTTACTTCAGGAAATTAACTTATTTATTTTCGAGTCATGTAATATTGGTTGGAGTAGGTTAGGGATTATTTGTACTTTTACAATTTTTCGTTATCTGGAAAAACAGGGAAGTGGGAAGGTGATCTGTGATGTCATTGAATAAAATGCTGGATATTATTATTTTGTATTAAGAATATTTGTAACATCTATTATCAATCAGAAGTGGAAGATTAGTGGTTTAACACGTGTCGGTTTATCATAAGGGGTAAAATGAGGCGGAATAAAATGTGTTTAAAAATTCGTTTGTGTACTGATGTTGAGATTGTTTGAGTAGGTCAAAGTCAAAATCGCCGCAATTGAAAGTATTCTTTGAATCTTTATTGATTAAGTTAATGATATCTCGTCGTGTATCAATGAAGGATAGGCAAGCGAGTCAGGTGGCCTGTAAATAACCGAGCTTATTTTCTTCTTGGATGGGTATACAGTGTACCGACACAGGATATTTTTGTGGAGAAGCAGTGTTGGTAACAGGGAATTTACTTATTTTGATTAATAACTTTCTGGTTGATAGTGAACTGACAATGAGTTAAATAGAAGTTACTCGCATTGAATATTTGAAACTCTTCCAAAAAATAAACATAAACATGCGAAAACAGTCATTTAATGGTGGAATGGAATTATTTAGTAAGTTTTGGCTTAAGTAAAGTGTATCCTTAAGAAAGACATTGATATACTGTCTTTGTTAGAAGAGAGCCTAATCGTACGCCAACATGGAGGAGAAGTTGTTATGGTCTTTGTGAGTATCATGAAACCCGGGTCCTAACGACACCTTTGATAATTGTCCCGAATTTCAATTTTTTTACTGACTTTCACGCAGGCCGTAGCCCAGGGGAATTATGCGAGGGGGTGCGGATTTGCAGAAGACGGCCTTTTGACGTACCAAAAAAAATTTTCGGCTCGCTGCGTCGCCGGTTGACCCAAATTTTTCCCCGTCGTCTACAAAATTCTGAAGGAGGGAGGAGGGGGGGGGAAGGAATGAATTTCGCAGCGTTGAGAATAACAACAGATTATAGTAACAACGACAATCGTAATGTCGTAGTAACAGATGCGTAGTGTCATTCAGATACCATGCACAACAACCCTTAAGACAAAACTTTAATTGACAACACCGGACCTTAAACCGGCAAAGGGGACCTTCAACATCATAAACCGGACATTGTCATTTTTTGGGGGGGGGGGTGGTCGCCACACACGCACCCCCTTGAGCTACGGCCGTTCAACGATTAGTACTGTACACTGATAGTGCAATAGTTTAAACCATTTCTTTGGATTAGAGTGTTTGTTGCGGTTGAAATTATATTCCTTCTGATGATTTAGCAGATACCAATTTTGTAATAAAATCCAAAAACTTATTATGTTGACTATTAAAAACTTTGCGAGAAAAAATCCTTTGTGTACTGTACTTTAATCTATGCCCTTGTTTATTTATCAAAGTTGAATTTGTGAGTTCAAGACAGCATGGCATTAGGACTCAATAACTCGCCCCATGCCATAAATGTGGCACGTTTTGGGGTATTGCACTAAATTGATAATATCTCTGAATGACAATAGCAAATACGTTGAACAACACCATAGAAAGTCAGGTATTTTGTTTCTATTATGCCAAGTTAGAATGACTTATTTGGAAATTTTAAATTTAACCATATTTCTTTTTGAAACAGGCTGTATATGATGACCAAAAATGGACACTTACATACTATAGAAATATGAAAGATACATTAAAGCAAATCACAAATAATTGTCAATTGGCTTGGCAGAGAAGTCACAAAAAACTGGTATCATTGTTGATTCACGCTACAGGGTGAGTCAAAAAAAAGTAACAACCAAATTGATGATTTTTCATGGAAAACCTCTATGCTATTCATATATTTCTTCTTAAAGTACATTCCTGTTGTTAGCTCCCATATAAAAATTACGCCAATTTGTTTTTTTTTTTTTTTTTTTTTTAACTTGATGAACCGCGTTCAAACGTTACCGTTTGCGGAAGTGAAAGTACCCTATGTGAAAGAACGAAACAAGTTACAACGTTGAGTAACCCAAAGAGTCGCTTGGTTTTACGTTATGCTTGGGGATTGCACAGCATATCTCCATTAATTCCACATTTGGAATTAAATGTCAGGGACACCAGAAAGTAACCAGCCTGTGGGTGAGGGCGTGGGAGGGGAAGGGCGGATCCGCCACTCAAAATCTTGCCCCTCCTGGCCCCATTATAGAGATCAGGAAAGTAATAAACTTGATAGTATTTACAAGTTTACCATGTTCACCTTTGCAAAACGTGTTTTTAGTGATTTGCCAAAGTTAAAATGGTTCCCATACGCCCTGGTCCACTCCTCCCCCAATGAAAATGTATGGTTCGATCGTTGGTTTGCCAATGAAACCAGAATATCAAAAAATCATATTTAATGGAATACATTTTTGAACCCGAAGCAATAATTCCAGCATTTTTTCAAATTGCTTGATTCTTTTGACACGTACGTAGTAGTAAACGGTCAAAATCCTGTTATAGGGCTGGAAACAGATAAAGCATTAAATATCCTTTTAACTATCTTCTGTATTTTCATTAAATGTAAGTTCTACTGTAATAGTCATCAACACATGTCCTGCGTATAGCATTTGAATACGGCCGCCAAGAAATCAACTGTCATATTTTGAAGAAATCACGCTGCGTAGTCGTAATAATGAGTCTCATGTGTACTGTCAGGGTATATTTGTTGCGGGGCAGAAAAATAAGTACTTCACAAAAATAACCGTATCTTTTGAATGGATGATCGCGTTTAAAACTTTAAAATTATTGTGAAAGTGATAAACAGACTAAACTAACAAAGGAATTAATTGGTAAATTTCGTTAAGGTTTTCATAAAAAGCCCTATTGGTTGTACTTTTTTCTGACTCACCCTTGTGTAATACGCCTGAGATCGAAAATTGTTTTTTCTAGAGAAAAGAGCCCCCCAAGCATGCGAAGGGACAACTATTTATTGGATGTTTCTCGATTCGAGTTTTTTTTATTTCCAAGAATTGTGGGCGAATTTACGGTATGCAACTACACCCCCCGACTTAGGTCACCAATGTAACTTAATATATGACCAAGTACCTCTCGAACTGTTATATTAACACTTATGCATCCTGCATAAGGGGTTTGCACTTCCTTAGGCATGGGGGGGGGGGGGCTTCTATGGACCCCATTCATTATATAACCACTTTCCTAACGGAATTTTAGATGAAATCCACCACATGTTCAAGGCTTTCAAAGACTCAAACAATAAAAAAAGCAAAAAAACTGAAAAAAAAAATATTCAGTAAGAAAATAGGGGCAAACATTTAATTTATTTTGCGTCAAAATGTGACGAAACGACACTAATTTCGTTTCGGTATTTCTTACGGTCAAGATTACCTAGACTTTGTTGATGGATTTGATTGCGTGAAAGAATGAACTATATAGTTACCATACTAACCACACACATAAATGTCTGTTTTTTTTTTGCCTGTTATTTGTGGTTTACTTGTATGATTTACCATAGGTTACTACAATAAACCGCTAATGATTGGTATAAAATATTATGGCACCAATGGCGTACTATACTTCAACAAATGTTATTATTACTTTAGGCACTAGGTGTATGCATTATGAAATCAGAATCACAGTAACTCTATTAGGATTTTATTTGTCATGGGCACTTCGTTATTGCATTGTGGGGGGGGGGGAGGGGGAGCTCTAGGGACCCATGCTGATTAACGCAAAAAAAAAAACGGACGCGAGATTTGATTTTTTTTTGCACCAATGCAAGCGCAAATAACATTAGACAAATACAAAAAAATATCAACCAATATTACTGCCCGGGCGTTTTAGCGTTTTACAAAACGGTGGTCGACGTACAAAAAAATGGCCCACAGGAGCCCCCCCCCCTTATGCAGTTAAGTGTTAAATTATAGAAATTTGCCATAGTCCGTCCTTCCATCGTGTACCAGAATCCTGTACCAGCAATGAACATTCGTATGGGTGTATTTTATGTTGAACGTTGCAATCAACATGTCCTGAGATGCTACTCATAATATAGACGTATTCAATAGCCAGCCATGGGGGGACTGATAACGCATTGCAGTACTCCAATACATTCACTGTCAATTGATCCCTGGCAATCGCTAAACATGGATAGATTGACAGCCTTAAGTGTTTGTAAGTCATGGAATGTATGCATTGTCCACCAAATGTCTGGTGGCTGACGTCATATGAATACGGTCTCTATTGGGGCGGTTGTGAAACGTGATGCCAAAAGCGCAAGGGAAATCCATTTTCATCCATACGTATGTCAATACAAATTAACTCTCAAAATAACTTAAAAGATACCTCCACTGGTATCTTTTTCTTTTGACTTAAGTTTTCTGAAAAAGAAAAATTACTTTGAACCCTTTAAAATCACATACGTGAAGATGATCAAGTCTGCTGTAAATGAACACCGAATCAACACACTCAGCTTGTCCTAAATCAAAGTTCCACCAATACAGTGAATTAATCGCAAGAATCACATTGTTTAAATTGAACATGAAAAACACTACTGAACAATGTATTTTAGGAGTTTTACCCCTGGACCCCCCTAATACGGAGATGACTCACATTGCTTAGTGAAAGGAAAAACTAATAAAGCTCAAAGGAGCTAAGGCAATGCCGCATGATTTGTAATGATCATTATAACGGCATTGGTGTGGTGCATTATGTGCTTACTCAATGAACGATTATCCCTTGCAATGTAGACAAATTTGTACTACTTGTAGGCCAGGACGCCAGCACGAAAAGGACATAGGAAGGTCAAGGAACAGACTGACCATAAAAGGTCGAAGAAATTATTCACAGACTTCTCCAGTGATTGCTTTTTGCTTGTTCCACTGGATCGGAGGACTCTGGAGTTGCCAAAAGAGGCAGAGCACTGCTGACACTGCCAAGGAACTCGATTCTGGGCCTCGTGTGGTCTCTTGTATACGATTGTCGTTGTACAAGACCGAAGCGATGAGCGCGTAGATCATAAGCACCAACGTAAGGCCCCCCTGCATATATTGCTGTCTTAATCGCAAAGCGATGAACACTTCAGACCACATAAGACTTAGAGGGGCTCCGACAGCTAGGAGAAAAGAGTTAGCCACCTTTCCTCTGTAAGCCTTTGCCTTGGCGTAGTGGTAAGTCAGCCTTCTGCGGTCTTGCAACTTCACGGGCGCAAACTACATCTCCCAAAAACTCCACGTGCCCCCTTCTGATGTTGCTTACCTGGGTCCACAAGGCGAATAATATGTCAATGCCCAAGACCGAGTGACATTCTTGAGAGAACGCGTGGTGCGACATTCACCAGCCAGGTCATTCAGGAACTGTCATGATTAAAGTTCCATGATAGGCCTATCGAAACATTTGGAACTCGTACGCGTTCCGTGCTCATTACAGCTTCAACAAAATATCATTCTACCTATCCTATATGGCACTAACGGCCCATATCATGATATTTAATGAAACCAAAAAATCACATTGCTCCATCTCCGGGACGGGGGTAAAACGTCTGACTGCTTCTATGACTTCCGCAAGGACTTTGTGTAGGTGATCCCAGCAGTGGAAGGGCCAAGCGATGTTCCAGTGTCTGTGGAGATGTTCCACAACCACATGTAGTGTCCTGAATCTGCTTCCAGGTAGCGCCATTTATGCAAAGTAACCTTAGATCGGCCAATGTTTTCCATACATGTATACCCAAGAAGCGGGCCCCCCCCCAAAAAATGCCAAACAGTGTTTTTTGATCATTTCATAATGCACTACCAGAAATGCCTACCCATGTTGATGTAATTTCGGAGATGCCTTATACTGATTTACTTTGCTGTTGCGGCACCATTCGTACTTTCCGATGGTAAGTCTGCCATGTTGAAGGACCCTCACTTAAAGACCTCAGCTTTCTCAGAAACCCTCGGACAAGAGTTTGGATAGTCTTTAGAGAAACCTGGGTTTCCAGGATGAGGTTTCTCCTTGCTGGCATGAGGGATACTTATCTCGAAAACTCTCTTGGCCAAAATGGAGTAATCTGAGGCATGTTGCACCCACTATATTCTTTGAGCTTCTCCAACACCCTGGGTATTATCGATATCGTGGAAATGTATAGATTGAGATCTTGTCCCAGTTGATCGTCATTGCTTCTGTGGCGAACGCCACTAGATCCGCCCCCAGAAATAGTAGGCTGTGAACTATCTGTTTATCGCCGCTCTGAAGACGACATTAAGAGGCCTCCTATTCTGCTGAAGACCATCTTGCATATCATTGGGCTGCGGTACCATCCTAAAACTGTCTCCAAAAAACTATACAATCAAAGATTTTTTTTTTGTTTTGCCAAAATCGCAAGTTTATCTCAAACTGGAAGTTAACTGATTTTTTTTTAAAAATGTTTCAGCTTTCATGAGATTTTTAGTTGGTGTAATTTTGGGGTCTGGTTCAGGAGTTATGGCCTATTATCTGAGACACTTGGAAAATACGTTGGTCCAGTTTCGGCTATAGATGCCATTGAAAATCGACTTCAAGACATTCTTCATTGAAAATTTGAATTAAAAATAGGTGTAACGTGCTGCTCCTTGTGAAATAATAAAATTTATATGTTTACAATATCACAATCGCTAATAAAAAACCGTAGCATTGGAAAATTCAATTCCAAACAGTCTTGTTGTCTCGGCTTTGACCAGGTTTCAGCATTGGAAGAACCATAAAAACACACTCGTGGTAAATAAACCGAGGCCTTTAAACACCAACCAACCTTTCCGTTATTATTGTGTTTTGTTCAACACTGGTTTCTTCATTGTGTTTCTTCCTGGCATCTTGGAGGTAGTGGGGAATTGGGAGGCCAAATTAGCCCTCCCCATTAGAGCATTGTCCACACATTTGTCCCCATAAATAAAAGACTGGTGGCTGTCCCCTTAGTTTCGGCAGTAAATATACATGCATTTCATGATTATTGCCCCGCTGAGATTGAGTCCTCTCATTTCCCCCACAACATAATTTCCGGGGCTTTGACTGTTTGAAAAATAATATATTGATTAGTTCAGCCTGAGTGCTTGATAATCTGATCGCTACAATATTCTTTTGTTTAAAAATATTTAATCCCACAAGATGTTGTGCACCTTGTACATTTAGTTTCTTAAACCTTCAAATGAAAGTGGTATTTTATCCCTTATGTTCAACTCACAATATCTCCGGTTAGAATACATCAAATTGGATGAAATAAAAACGAGGATTTAGCTTAGGATCTGCTCTACAAAAAACAAAAAAACAAAACAAAGTGTCTTACAGAAATACAGTTCATATTTTTGTTTTAAATTTTTAGTTTGATTGTATAGGTTTTTTTGGACAGTATGTACATATGAGCCCTGACTTTGATTGTGGTAGATGGTCGTCCCCTATGTAGCATTGACACCATATCAGCAGCTTCATTGTCTGTTGACATATCGCGAGTTGAGAATAAGCCTTTTCGCCGTTACAGATCATTATTATGGATAATAATCATGAGAGATAAACCCAATATGATAGCTGTAGTTTCCCAATGGAGGTCTTTCACCTCACTCATGCATAACCTATAACAAAAGGTGTTATTTCCATTAGTATTCGTCATTCAGATCAATTTAATACCCGAGCTCAAAGTACTTGTGCTATTCAAAGACTGTTACCCATACTTTTATGCATACATATCCAACATGAATGTCGTTCGTTAGATTTAGAAAATCTCCAGAAATTTGGAATGACTTTGCCATTCCCGGCAAGATGGCCGCTAATCATAAAGGTGGAAGACCTCTATGTAGTAAACCTTGTACTTATCATAAAAATGTTTGTTAATTAGGCCTTGATTGGCATTTCATCTGGACTATTTTGTGACAAATGTGCATTGGAATATTGCTATACCTGATATTAATTAAAATTATTACGGATGACAACAGAACAAAAAATGGGATTTCCGAAAGAGTTGCAGTTCACTACACGGCCATCCATGAAGGAAGCTGTGTTGTTTATCTCCCAAGATGGAGGTTCCATATCAGAAGTCAGGCACGCATCTAGGGATTGGGCGGAGGGGGCGCACGCCTCCCGGTAATTCTGCAAAATCTTGCAAAATCAGCCCATTTTGGACAAATTTAGCCCCCCCCCCACCCGCGGTAATTTTGACGTTTTTCAAATCCTGGATCCGCCCCTGGAAGTAAACTTCCGATTTATTCCGTTGCTAAAATGGTGTCAACGTATCTAATGGGGCCACCTCTAGGGCGAACTATTCCATTCAACACCTTAGTAGTAACCAACGAATTCATACATATTTTGTATCAATTTGGACATTTCCCATTCTTACCCCTGTATAAACACCCGACCCCCTTATTTCTGCATGGTAAATTTTAAAAAATATTTCATACTATAAACTCCAAAGTCGTTTCGGTTAAATCATAACATTATTGCACTATACATCGCGGTATGATTTATGTGACCTGAAAAAAAGTCTTCACTAGAACAGAACCATAGGCACATGTTATTTGAGACGGAATACTAATACTTCCACAAGCACCCAAAACACACACACACGCATTAACAAACACACACACACATGCGCACACACACTCACTCACTCACATACATACATACACCAGAAGTGGACATCTAGGCTATGGGGCGTAGACCAAATAACAAGCGCATAACAAATTCCGTAGTCCCTTCAGAGGGATAAGACAAAACCCGGTGTAAAATTATTGATAAATTATTAACATGACATAACCATCTGTTTTTTTTTTTTTGATGCCCCAAATAAAAAAGTTGCATATTTTCTTTAAAATGAATAAAATGTCACATCAATTTCTCTTTCATAATATCAGTGACCAATGGATATGTATAGACTTCAGCAAACCATTAACTAAATATATTACAATGGGCCCGGTATGCGGAGCCATTGTTATAGCCAGGTGTTATCACCTCCACGATTCGGGTTGTATACCCGTCCTCTTTCACAATAACTAACCAGTTTAATTATGATATAGGTCATTGACCCTAAGTTTTCTTCTGAAAGCGCGGTAAATTGAATACAAATGAAGTTAAGCAATAAGTTACGGATTTTAATTCTGCACAAAATTGTTAGGTCAAAGCTTGCCCAGCAACAATCTGGCATGATGAATGTTTGTCTTTCTTCCTTTTCGAATAATTGATGAAAAACATGGACAAAGTCAATTGAACACGCACTATAGAAGCTCAAGATTTGTTTATTTTTGCGAATGAGGATAAGTATTTTGCGCTTACGTCATTAAAAAAACACTTGTCTGAAATAGGAGAGGTGGTAAAACCTGAGTCTTTTCAACCCACAGACAATTATACACAATGTCCTGCACCCCAGATGAAAAATGGATGTGATCTGAAGTGTTTTTCTACTCCGCATACCGAGCCGGTAAATGAATATCTTTGGCTCCAATGTTTGCTGAAGTCTAGCTTATCTATTGGTCACTGATATTGGGGAAAATAAATTGCAGTGACATTTTATTCATTTTCAAGAAAATGTATCAAAGTTTTATTTAGGGCAACAGATAGTTATATGATTTTAATAATTTATTATGAATTTACGCTTGGTTTTGCTCTCCTCCCGTGATAGGGATTACGAATCGACAACGCAGAAGGGCATGGCCCATACCCGAATCAGAATATTGGTTAGTTATTTTTTGTTTCATTTCGTCCTCTTTTCTGTACCTGTGCACGATCCATGATAATAATGTCTATCAAGTATTCCATCGACAGCTTTAAAGCTATTCATGCTAATATAGGAGTAGTTGCGCATTTCCTTTACATGACTCCCAATGAGGTTTATCTCTGAAATAAACCAAATTAACGTAGCAAATAACACAAAATGGAATTTTGATGGAAAATTTCGTTTATTAAATTTTGATTTGGGGAGAACGGAGAAATCTAAGAATGTTGTGTTATTTATTTGGATAAAATGACAATTGTGTAACCTTCAGAAATTAACAATTTCATTTAAAAATATCAAGAGATAAATACATAATTCTCAATAAGCCCATAATGGTCGCTTTAAAACCCAACTGCCCTACAGTTTCAATTTGTAGACCAATAGCAAGGCCATATTTAACAATTTAAGCAAACTATAGTCAAATAAATGGATAGGTCTCGCAAACAACATATCTAATAGATAGGTCTCGCAAACAACATATCTGTACATTTTGTGGATGCTTGACATTCATTTTTCATCCTTCCATTGAGAAGAATGTCTTTGGTATTTTATTGAAAAAAAATAAAACAAAATTGCATTATTACTCTCAATTATTAAAATCGTAGAAATTACGATGAATCGGGAAAACATGAATCATAATTGTAAGAGGTAATTTATTAGGACTTTCAGTTGCACTTATCTTTCAAACATATCTGCATGTTCAATGCGAAATTAAGAATAATGATAAACACGTAATTTTACCTTGGGTACTCTTGTAACCGGCTGAAGTCCCTGACAACGAACAAGAAATATCATTTTGGTTAAAAAATATAATATTTGGAAATTTAACACAATTTAACACTTAAGTACCCAAGAAGGGGTTCCATGGGACCCAACGTTGGATGTATTTACGACCTTTCGGTTACGTTATGATTTTTTTTTTTCGGGGAGTTTTTTTTTGCTATTTTTTGCGCTTTTTCTGATACAAAAAACAGACAAACAAACAAACAAAAATCAAATTTAAAACCGATTTAGACCAGGAGCAGAATACCATACGGTCCTTATTTAACACTTATCTGCAATAAAGGGGTTTGCACTTCCGTCAGTGCATAACGGGGTGAGGGTGGGGTGTTTCTAGGGACCCTACCCCCTAATTGAAAGAAATTGTTCAGTAAGAAAACCAAGGGCAAAACATTAATTTTATTTTTTTCGTCAAAATGTGCGAAAAGACAATAATTCGTTTCTGCATTTTCTACGGCATTAACCTAGACTTGTGCTGGTTGCTTTAATTGGTGAAGAATGAACTATATTTACCATATTAAGCACAAACATAAATGACTTATGCCATTTTATGTTTTTAGGGTCACTTGTATAATTTACCATAGGTTTATACAGTTAACCGCCTAATTGATGTATATAAAATATTATAGCACCATGGCCTACTATACTATATCAATGTAAGGTAGTTAGTGGTCTCAATCTTTTTTCAATTTAAAGAGGCGCTGGCACATTTGAAAAATAGTGCGCCCTCAAGATTTTTCAAAATCGATATTTTTGCATGGTTGTAAGGCTTTTATATACAAAAGCCCTCACCCGAGATGATTAAGACCAAATCAGCTTCCTTATGGGTAAACAGAACGATTTTGTAATTTAACGTCGCCGGCGACGATGAAAATGGTGTTTAACACAAGAACATGCATGTTTCCCACGCTATGCACACTGTTTGATCGGTCTATAACCTTTGTGGTAGTACGAGTCAAAAATATTCATGTAATATACACATTTGTTGATTAAAATTATGGAAAACTTAAAAGTTGGCCTACAAATTACCTGGATGTCTTTATCTTAATATCAATGTCCCTATCTGTTTTGGGGTGTGTTATTTTTATGTGTAAAATATATCTCTGTTCTTCCAATGGCCTAGACTATCATTTGAGAGCAAATTGAAGAAATTTCATATTTTGTGAAAATGTGCCAGTGCCGCTTTAAGATTACACAGGGGTCAATTTTTTAAACTACTCCAAACATGTTGGAGCATTTTCCATATTGTCCATATCTAGTCATAAGGATTAAAAAATGTATAGTTTGTACCACGTACGACATGGCTTTGGAGTGAAAATGACTAAAGCGGTAAAAATGGTCAATCTCAATTTGTACTGGGGTCAACATTGAAGTTATTCTGGTTATACATGTATTTTAAATCATTGCCTGACGAATGAGGACTCCCAAAAAGTATAGTTTTTGGTTTTGTTAAATGATTACTTACAGAGATAAAGGTCAAAGACTGTCAATGTCAAATGGATTATGTTGCCCTATGACCTATTTTGTCACATGATATTTTTATTCCTCATTTTTACACTTTAAGATAGATGAACAATTTGTTTCATTTTTGTTTTACCAAAATTTGGAGTAACTTCTGATTTTGACCCCTGTACAAATGGAAATTGACCCTTTTTACACTTTAAGTCATTAAACCAATGCCATAGATGGTACAAACTATACATTTGTTTAATCATTATGACAAGGCGGACAATATGGCATGCATTTATTTAAGTAATTGACCCCTGTGTAAACATAAAAGTGCTTGTTCCGATGTATGTGTATTGTGTTCTCTAGTTGATATGAGAGCCTGGCATTTGCACACACACCCCACCAAGTACCGTGGGAAACAAACTTGCGGTTTTGATGGTAGATGCAATAACGCATGATGCAAAGCCCCATTCAATACTGTGCTAATATTGATGGTTAACCACTAAAACGGCAGGTTTTTGTTTATATCTTGGGAATGAAAGGGATTTGAGGGCTCCATATTCAGGACGACAATGAGAAAAATACGGCCTTTGATCTGATATCAAAATCGATACTACTACCGGGTAAATCAGGGGGTCCCACAGACGATCGGAACACGCACCTTTAAATTGGCCTGTATTGAAAACGTGACACCACAATTCGACACCACTAACTACCTTGCACTCTCAGCCTTGCATTGATACAGAGGGTCCGTACTAACTACCAAATGTCTCAAAGCTTAGATGTAGTGGGATATGAACGATGAAGTTTTGACCCAGGTCCTAGATCCCGATCTAATTCGAGCGGTATTTGATCTTGATATTCGTATGTGTGAGTGGAAGGATGTTTACTATGGTGTGTGTAAGTTTCCTGTTTGTGTATATTTTTTCCCATTACAACATTAAATTACGCATTAGGTACATTACCATTATGGGGACAAAGGATCCATTCTTCATTGCTTGTATTAATGCCGATAAAATTAAGTGGAAATAGGGTTCCATGTCGGTATTGTAAGAATGGTAACTGTTCCGGTAATCCGACATCTATTGTTTCATTTGTAAAGCAAATGTAAAAATCTCGGTATATGATTGCACTTAAAATGTCCGGAGTGTACACAGAAGCAACCTCTGCACAATTTCTACATAAGTGAATGGATGACCGACTATTTTGATGACCTCCGATTACTTTAAATAAAAAGTAGCATGAACGGCATCAGTATATATTAGGGCGGGATTCCCAGTTTCACGAGGAAGATATTGCGTCGGAGGGAACGATTAACTTGCGCACGGGTTATAAAATTGTTCCGTGCAAGTCTTGTATATCTAAAATAAACACTGACCTTTCCTTCCTTGTGGATGTACTTAAGTTAACATCACACGCAATGTAATCCCGTAATTGGTACTCAATGCCCTATTGTTAGTCTCCAGACGAACCCAATTTTCGATGGCTCATAAATTTTAAGTGGGACAATGAATAAATAAATGTGATCCCATAACAATAAGATGATATTGATCGATCAATACTACTGCCAATTGGCTATAAAAGATTTCTTTCTCCCGTGCGCTTATAATGTTCCGGGTGAGGTTTGTTTATTAAAATGTGAATATTGCGTACCGGCTAGATTTTTTTGCGTGCGATATGTCCCGTCGGAAGCTTTCCTCTGAGGCAATGCTTTGCTCCTGAAACTGGGGAATCTCTCCATACAATGTTAACATTTCATTAGAATAGAAAGTACACGGACAACGATTGGCTGATTTTGAAACTACTAGTAATGAGTAAAGTGGGTAACAAGATTTGGAAGAATGTTGAATCAAAATTTCTCGGAACAAATTGACCTGTCCACCTCAAATTGTCCTCAAATCGGTTTGTGGGTGTGCCGTCTTATGGTTTAATTACAGACTGTCCCAAAAAATATACAAACTAAAAAATTAAAAAAAATATAAACTGTACACTTTCTGGTGAGATATTTGATTTTATTTTGGGTAGAGCAGATCCTAATCCAAATCCTCGTTTTATTTCATCCAATTTGATACACCCTAACCGGAGATATTGTCAATTAAACACAAAGGATAAAATACCACATGGGCCAGATTCCGTTTTTCACTGAACATGCTGAAGGTTCAAGAAACTAAACGGTCTAAGGCACGTACCAGCGTTGTGGATTCACTGCTTTCAAAACAAAATATTATAGATATTATCATGCACTGATCTAATCGATATTATTATTTTTCAAACAGTGAAAGCCTCAGAAATTATGCTGTTCGTGAATGAGGGACTCACTCTCAGCAAGACAATAATCATGAAATTCATGTGAATTTTAGCTGCTGAAACTAAGGGGACAGCCGCCCATTCTCTGTTTATGGGGGAAAATGTGTGTACAATGCTCTAATGGGGAGGGCTAATTTTCCCTCCCCCATTCCCCCACTACAATCCAAAATAAAAGAAGAAACAACATTGAAGAAAACCAGTGTTGACCTAGAACAATAAAGGAATGAATGGTTGGGGTGTTGAAAGCCCTCAGTTTACTTTCAACGAGTGTGTTTTTAGGTGCTTTCGATCTCTGGAAACCTGGAGTAAAGCTGGGACAACAAGACTGTTAGGAACAGAAATTTCAAATGCTATATTATTTTAATTGGTGATTGTGACATTATAAACTTATAAATTACGTTATATCAGAAGGAGCAGCACTTTATGCCTTTTTTAATTTTAATTTTCAATAAAGAATGTCTTGAAGTCGATTTTCAATAGCAACTCTGTTGATATCGGGATAGCCAAAACTGTCCCAGCGGGTTTTCAAGTGTCTCATATAATTGGCCAGAACCAGACCCCTAAATTACACCAACTAAAAATCTTATGAAAGCTGGAACATTTCTAAAAAAGAGTCGGTTTACTTCCAGTTGGGATGAACTTAAGATTTGGCAACAAAAATCATCTTTGATTGTTTATTTTTTTGAGACAGTCTGTACTTTCAATCATTTCGTCGCCCGCATCACATACCGTTGTATTTCACATTTTTGAGATTTTGCGAAACTTCGCCTGATTACTTAGTTCATCTAGTCCTACAGAGCCACCTGCATTGAAAAACAACGGCGTAATATGCATCGTGTTTTCCGATATACGTTATTTTTTTTAATTTCACATACAGAAAAAAAGAAAACTTGTAGCTTAATTAAAACTGATCTGATTAACTTACACAAACATTGCAGTACAAGGTTAGACACATTTATCAATTATAGAGTATTTTAGAGTATCGGAAGCAATCTTGAATGCTATTCTGAAAGAATTGTTGAATTCACAATTTTGAAAAAAAAATATCTGTAATGGTTTCACTTAATTTGTTGACTGTCAAAACACCAGGAGAGATACCAAATTACCAAACTGCAACCAAAAGTAGAGTACGATCGGATATGTTATTGTATTGGCGGCCATATTGGGTTAATTGATTTCGTGGTTACGGGTTCATATGTTAATTGGTAACAATGAATGTTTAAATGAGACAGGCTGCAAAATTACAACTTTTGAGTGAACAACATATGAATGTTTTGTGTTTTGGGGGCCATTTTTATTTTGCGTTTCTACAAAATGCTCAAGGTTTCCCGTCTGGCATCCATCGGATTCAGAATGAGCATTAACAACTGGTCTAGAAACCGTTGAAAAACATATATCTAAAAAAAGGTTGATATTAGTTGATATTACTTATCAATGAATCGGTAGCCAGGGATCCGTTCTCCGAACTTGTGCGTAACCCCACGTGTATACAAACTCATGCTAATGTCCTACATAAGATCTTTTCATACCAGTTACACAGTCAAACTGGTCCATTCAGGCATGACATAGTATATACCGTATTCAATAGCCAGCCATATTGGTAAACAAGATATATGCATTCCAGTACTACAATACATTCACCTGTCAATGATCCCTGTGCAATCGCTAAACATGGATCGATTGACAGCTTAATGTATTGTAGTCCTGGAATATGTGCATCTTGTCCTCCAACATGTCTGGTGGCTGACGTCATATTGAATACCGTTTATACACATAGATTTACAACCGAGTTCTGGAACGGGCATTGGACTATACAAGCTCCTGTTACCGCACGATTGAAAGCTTCAGCCTTTCACTTCAACTTAACCTTCCCTATCCCTCAACAACCAATGTTGGGAGAAACAATTTCCCGAAAATCGTTCAAAGTATCACAACATTTTTTTCCCAAGATTGCCTGAGCGAAATGCTAAAAAAATCATCTATTTTACGTTTTTTAGCTATAACATTCTTATTTCTTGAGATAAAGGTACCAAATTCACACAACTTTTGCATACTTTAGGTATATTAAGAAAATCGGTCAGAAAGAATAATCTGCTGCCCTCACTTCAACTCATATCTCAAAATGGAATTTCACCTAAAATGCAGCAATATCACCACGATCTTAAAAACTTAAAATAAAATCTAAAATTGTAATTTAGGAATCGGTCACCATTGGGCAACAGCGACGTAACATATGTTATATTGTAATCATGACGTACTGTAGAGCTATAACCTGTTGAACATTTAGAGGAATAAGAAAGACGATAAACTAAACAGTAAATCAAAATTAGAAACAAACGGGGAAAATGATAAAGTTTAACAGCTAAATGGTTCGGCGTATTATAGCGGACTCCCAAACATTCGTACATGCGGTAGCCAATAAAATAGAGAAGTGACGTTGAAAATAATACAGCATCCCGAGTAAATCGGTCCCTTACGCTCATTTATACATGTGTAATTGTGATGTCATTGAGCTTTGACGCTTATAGGAGGCCAATGGTAAAGTGTTTTTACTACACACTTTACCACATTAAATACGTGCGATTTAACAGTTTACCATTGAGTATTGACAGAGAAAAATAGCATGTTTTAAGTTTCTTTTTATCGACAAATGGTAAAGGGCTTATTGTATTTTGCGAAACGAAACGAAACAGAACTCCCATTGCATTACACGCTTTATTCCGTTAAGCACGGTATGCATGCATGACGGAATAAAGCGTGTAATCCAAGGGAGTTCTGTTTCGTTCGTTTCGCAAAATACAGTAAGCCATGGTAAAGCCCCTGTTATCACTCAGTTGAAAGCACCAACCTTCCACTTCAAATAATCATCCCCAGACATCTCCAACAGAGTTTTGTGAATGTGTAGAGAATAAATAGGCATGGAAAATTGGACATAAAATGTACAGCATCTTGCTGGATTTCCAAATCATAACCAAATACTGTATTACTGTAAATTACACTGTAATTGTTTACACTCTAGCAGAATATTTAGTTAGGAAGAGAGTTGGCCAGCTTAAATGATAAAATATGCTAGTGATTTATTGATGCACTCACCGATTTGATACGTGTTATTGGTGTATCCATTACTTCAGAAAAGCTGATATAACAGCATCTTTAGCTTAACCGTATGAACACAGAAAACTATCGAAGCTTCTTCCAGTATAGTCGTTAGGGCTCTTTTATTACGTTTGCATTAAATGTGTATTTATGGGCACTGAAAATTTTAACGTTTTATGGTTACGAACAGGTTATGGTAGGAATTATATTTGATATAGATTGTCGTTAAAAATATAGAAAGAGAGGGAAATGTTAATATTTAAGAGAGGTGACACAAGTTCGATGACACAATGCATCTAATTAAGAGGAGTAAGATACAAACTAATTCAGGAAAGATATTTCTGAAAGGCACGATGAAAATCGTTCCACTGTTTGGGTTTTGATTTCCGCTAAATCCTTCAAGGTCCTTGAAAATGCATGCACGTTATCGCATGTTGGTTAGTAATGAATGATGGCCGGGGAATCAGGCTACAAAGAAATCAAGCATAATTAATGAGCATTATATAGCGTGCGGTGTACAAGACATCTCCGAATCGGGGCTTCTTCAACCAGGCGGCAGCAGAAACAGTCAAAATTTCGAAGGGTTGATCTATGCAATTGGAAGACGCCACAGGTTGATACAACCGTGACGTCAATATGGTACGAGTATAGAGGTTTAAAACCTTCAGGATTTGCCATACAAATATCGGCTTATGATAAAATGTTTGAAAGATGATTAGAAGGAAATATATTCAAGAAATATTACTCGCCAAACTCTAGTGATCAAAGACCAAAGAGAGAAAAAAAATGGAGACGGAACGATGCAGTAAATCTCTGACGCCTCACTCATATACTCGGGAAAAGTAGCCATCAACAATCTGATGAAATTAGATTTTACATCGGCTTAATTAATCCCGGGGGGTCTCACTTTGGTAGGGAAGGGATGTGCGGCCGGGTGTTTGAAACCAGTATTCATCCAAAAAACCATCCCCCTCACTGCAGGGATCAATTCCGTTCGCGTCAATCGTTTCGCCATATTTGCAATGTGGACTCTGATTTCGATCAACAAGCTGAGACAATGGCCACGTTTTTTGTCTCACGCCAATGTCCTTCTGACACAACGAAGTCCGCGAGTCAACGTGCGAAAGCCATCAGCAGACGCGAAGCCCTCCAAGTTTCTCCCCACGCCTCTACCAGCAACAACATAATTCCTTTAGTCCTCACTTTCTACCCGAACAATGCTGCCATAAGGAGGATTATTTTAAAGAACTATAAGATGCTTTTTCAACATCCTTCCACCAGAGACATTTTCGCTCCCACTCCCCTCACCTCCTATCGCCGTGCCAGAAACATCGGGGACTCAACCTACTGCTCCGGGTTCGTATCCATGTCATCGTCCTTGATGCAAGACCTGTCCGTTTATTCTTCACACCGAAGCTGTCACAAGCCACTCTGGTACTAAACACTTCGTGTCGTCAACCTTCGCATGTACCAGTTCTAACCTCATTTATGCCATCGTCTGTACACGTTGTTGCGCATTGTACATCGGAGATACTAAAACACCCTTATCTGTGCGTTTTTCCGACCACTGTCGCTCCATCAGGAACAATGTCACTAACAAATCTGTCGCTGTTCATTTTAACAGTTTTGATCATACAATCAATGGACGCCAAAAAGGTACAGGTCTTTTGTCCACCAGCGGCAGCAACGATATCAAGCGCCACCGTGCAGAGTAACTCCTCATCGCTAAATTAGACACTCTTAAACCTCACGGTATGAACGTCAAATTTGATCTTTTCAAAGTGCTCTTGGCTGCTGGACTAATACTTCTTTCTCTTTGCAATACCATTGACTGCTTATTTATGCTGTGTTTAACCTTCTTGAATTTGTTGTCATACTTTGCCATTTTTAACACCAATGTTTTTGTATTTAGCCTGGTGTTCAAAAGTGTTTGGTTTTTTTTTTTTTTTGGTAACGTACTTGTCAAAGAGATCTTTCTCGAAAGTTGTACATTATATTATATTTATAACCGACTACAGTTGAATAGTTTGTATCTTATAAGGAGGACAATAATTAGTATTTGACCTACCAGAAGGAGAGCCCGCACAGCTGCTACTTGGTTTACCTATGTCACAATACTGATATCGTGTGTTTGGATCAGTGGTATAGCACCAAGCTCCGCCATAGTCATCATCCGGGTTTCGACAATAATTGTGATCACCAAGTCCTTTACCAGGACGGTTTGCAGGAGTATTGCTATGGCGGTGAGGAGACTGTGATGTCCAAGCTTGACATGTCAATTTTTCTCGTGTAACGGAATTGTGTCCACGGTAGTCTGTCCCTAAGCTGTCAGTATAACATTCTGCTTGAGGAAAGATAAAACGTAAATGTGAATATATATATATATATATATATATATATATATATATATATATATATATATATATATATATATTGAAAAAAAAATATGCACATAAGCATCGGATGTTGCATTCTACAGTTTTATTTAGGAAGCTTTCGGCTAAACAGCCTTCATCAGCAAAAACTACAACAGAACAGAGAACAATGAAAAAAAAAATATAAAAAACCTTATACAGAATGATCTATGAATGACGGATTTCCAAGAGGTGGGTGCGATATGCGTGTAACACCAGTGTCATTCGAAATGTGGACGATGACGGTATCACACACACCCAACAACGGAAACAATGTGTACGAAAACACTAGCCTGTATACATAACAAGGAACGCTTTTGGGCACACAGCAAAAGAAAAATAGTGACACCTATTGCAAAACTACGTCAAGAAGTCCGAAAGAACTATTGGCACATTTCCAATCCAAAAAGAATCGATAAAATAAAAGGGGAAACCTACCAAGATATTGGAGGAGAATACTCCGTGATTAGATTCAACTTCCAGCCAGCCTGTCTGATATAAATACACCGTTCGATGGGTTTGACAGCTATTTAACTAGAGGCGATAGAGGACCTATCAGACAAAAAATCTTGTATATTGTATTTACAATTGCCACAATACTTGCACCAACCTGTTCGATCTTCTTCTTGTATTCCTCTCATCTTTGTATCTAAGTAACTAGGCACTGGAATTGTAACATATGGAATCAATTTGTACCAACGCAAACCCAGTCGAATGATCAACGTGTTGTTGCTCTGAATAGCAGGCTCCAGTGCGGGCTAAAAAATCAGTTAGGCGTGGACACCCGCGCGGCATGGTGGGGAAATATATCCCAATTAAATGGAATGGCCAGAGCGGAAAAATAAACGAAGTTTAACAAAACAACAACAAAAACGCTCTATAGGAGGTCAAACTTCACACGCTCTACTTGTCGAACTTGCAGTTTCTATATGTCAACTTCACGTTCTATTGGTCAAACTCCACGTTTCTAATCGGTCAACTTCACGTCACGTGGCGTCGATGTACAAATCTTACGATGATCTATTCTTCACGCTCTATAGGTCAACCTCCACGCTCTATAGGTCAAACTCACGTCACTTCGATGTACCAATCTGACGACGATCTAAGACTTCACACTCTCTATCGGTCAAACTTCACGCCTCTATAGTCAAACTTCACGTCACGCCGATGTACAAATCTGACGCAACTTCACATCACTACGATGTACAAAATCTGACGCCGATCTATTTTGCAATGTTTAGCGACTAGCTGTATATAAGATACCAAAAGTGGCGGCAAGGATGGAGAGCAGCAATGGTTACAATTCTGCCCTCTTCTTTCTCTCTTGATTAGAAGTTTAGAGTTTAGAGCACGGCTCGATAGAGATTTACAGAGTGTATTTAGGTAGTTTTTCTGCTGTGTGTAAATCATAAATATGAGATATAGCAAAGTATAATGTATATACCATAGCCCTAGGACCTCATGATCGCTCTAACTAGTCTAGGCTAGAAAGGTTTGGTCACACATGCAATAAAAATAATCTTCATTTCAAGTGAACAGAACGTGTTAGCTGGATGGGCATTACAATCATCTTTCAAAATGAGGGATTAACCGCGTCTCTATCCTATTATACAATTAGGAATTTTGTATGGACAAAGCAGTCCATTAATTTCAGTGAAATTACACTGAAAATGGGTGCATGGCACTGTAAATCAATTTGTATGCCCTAGCCCCCTATTCATGACAAGGCTTATTTTGTCTCTCACGAAGGGCCATTTAATCAAAAAAAAAGTGCTTAGGTTTCATTAGTTTTAGTCACCATTATGTGATTATGTCTCAAAGTTTGGTGAAGGAGGAGGGGTTCTTGGGGTTTTAAAAATGCTGGGTTTTTATGATTTGTATACGTTTTAAATTTGAATGGAGCCCCCTATTTGTAGGTTAGTGACAATCGCTAGCCGGTAGGTCTGATCACACTGGCTAATTGCACACTGGTATATATAACATCAGCATGACGCATATATTTTTATGGTGCATGTACTCGCAGAACAAGATGGACTGCGTTTTGCCCAGGGGCGGGCAGTTTAACGTTTTTATGTAGGGATATCACTGCGTACCCAGGGGGGTTTTGGGGATAAAGCCCACCCTCAAAGTTCTCAAAACAAGAGGAGGAAGAAAAGGGAGAAAGAAAAAGAGGAACAGAGAAGGAGAAAAGAAGAAAGAAGCAGAAAAAGAAGAGAAACTATAAGGAGAAAGAAAAAGGCAACATGCTATCGACTGTTCGCTACGATGGGTCTGAATTAATTGCTTATACATCACCCTCACAACTTCAAAATACATACATGCTTAGCAAGTGAACAAATGGATGATTTTATGGTACATTTATTGATTTTTTTCATGCACATGGCGGATCAAAAAGTGTCGGAAGAAGACCAAGCAGGAAAGGCGAATTCTTGGAAAACCTAAAACCCCTGGCCTGCCCCCACCAGTGGCCTCTAAGCGACCCCTGCACCCAATCCGTTATTCCGCCCGATCGCGCTGCTCGCTTCGCTCTCATGGTTCAAACAAATCTTTAGTCCAGCCCCCCGCATAACATTTCCTGGGGCACGCCTAGGGATATGCAGTCCGCCAATTGATGAACTTGAGGGCTTTGGGAACTGAATTTGGCTCTGAAGTAGGGTCTTAAAGGTGTATTCGTGATCCAGCCTGGGTTGGGCACTAGCTTTAAAACTGGGGGGGTCAAAACCTTGAATTTCCCGCATAAATATGTACAGAGCTCAAATTTCCAGTATTTTGTTTTCTTCTCATGAGTATCGTTTAGTACACCAAAAAAGAAAGAACCCTTGAAATGATGGTGTACTCTCGAATTGGCATGGAAAGCGTGACCCTGCTACAATTTAAACACATTGATACATCAGGTAACTATAATGGTCTCATGGTCATGATATTAATGTGACCTCTATTACATAGTAGCCAACTAGTCCAGCAATATTTGATAGTAAATAATTTTTGTGAAATGAAGCTTTGGCCAATTTATAAATTTAGGGGTTTGCATCCATGGGTATAGTCCTTGTGTGAACTTCAACTTGAAGAACATTGGCAGTAATAATTTTCATTCGATCTTTCTCCTTGTGTGGGGACACTTGAAGTGTGCTATACTAAAATAAAAACAGATGCAAGCAAACAGGGCGGAAGGTACAGTGTCAACTCGCGCCTGTTGGAATCAGGACGTGTGATCAAATGGGCTACTGTATGAGTTATATAATTTTTTAACTTGGTATTAGATGAGCGGTATGGGTCATTTGCAAAACTATGATTAACAAAATCAGTATAAAATAATGACATCAATTTCCACATGAGGGACAATGGCACATTTTTAAAAGAGTGTACCCCCATCCAATTTTGTTTCAAAAATTCCATTTTCAGTTGCAATTCTTTTACATGTGTTAACTCTCATCTGAAATTTAAACACAGGATCGTATTTTCAAAATGACTTCGTAACCAAATTATGAAGCGACCGTCTCCCACAATTGAAAAAAAGAGAGGAGAGAGAGAGAAAAAAAGAGTGGCGTCATATAAAAATAGATTCGACGGTGCGCAAAGCTAAGTGTAGATCGTCGTCAGATTTGTACTACGACGTGACGTGAAGTTTGACCTTATAGAGCGTGAATTATAGATCATCGTCGTCAGATGGTAAATCACGTACGTGAAGTATTGACCGACTAGAAGCGTGATGGAAGTTTGACATATAGAGGGTGGAGTTTGAACCAATAGAACGTGGAGTTGACCGGTAGTTTTTAAGCGTGCAAACTAGTATTTATGTCCGCTATGGCATTCCATACCCAATCATTGGTTTATATTGTGACAAAAAAAACAGCTCCGCCGAGTAAATGCCGAACATGGCGCTTTGAGCGCACTATTCGATGGTCCAAAAAGTAGCCAATTGGGCGCGTAATAAAGCGATCATAGCAACTCAACATCTGGCGGCGACAGGGGTGATCTTAGCTGAGTCTTCAACAAGGTCAAGGTCCTGAGGTCACAGTGGAACACAATTGAAAACGTAGATATTTTGTACGAGTCAGAAGGCATGGTTTGCACAAACACAAAAGGCAGCGTCCTTGCTCTTTTTTGATTCCCCACAAAGGTCTGTAGTGCAAATCAGTGCACATGGTGTTTTTCGCCATGCTAAAGTATAGGGAAATTCATGTTCAAATGGCAATCTATGAACTAACCGGGGTCTTTGCTTTCTCAAAACAGATACAGCTTCACTTGCACAGACTTTTTTTACAGATAAAGAGTCCCTTTATGATTTGGTCAACTTTAAAATATGGTGGGGCTCCTGGAATTTGTCAAGACCACGCATTATTTAAACACGGATTTTTTTTTCACTTTTCATCCTTGTTTTTTCAACCCCAAAAAATATAACTTTAATTATACCATATGAGGTAGAAGGTAGACTTTTACAAACATTTCTGCAATATTTATAAAATGAAACAACGTATTACGAGCCCCAAAAAAACGAAGGTTGTTTAAAACTTTTCTACCAACTGGAGGAGGAGGTCAGCGCTGCACCATTGTTTTCATGTGAAAAGAGAATAAAGCATGCCAGCCAGTGGCGTAGCCAGGATTTTGTTGCCGAGGGGGCCACAAGATTTATGAATGTACCGAAGTGCGTGTGGTATTGTAACGCACACACAAATTTTTTAAACGGCGCTACGCTACCTGCCGGTTTGCCACCCAATTTTTTTACCGTCGTCTCGAAAATCTGAAAGGGGGGGGGTGGGGGGGTGAGGTCGAGATGGAACATCATCACCAAACACCAAGCAAAGATAGTACTAGTAGTTAGTATAGTAATATCAATTGCCTAAAACAGGTGATAGTAGTACGGAACTTTATGGAGCCTCTATGTGATTTAATATCACCACAACGCCATCAAAGCAACAGCTTTTTTTTTAGACAAATTACCGACGGTTTACCATTATGTAGACAAAACATCGCGGTCTGGGGGGCACGTGCCCCCGGCCCCCCCCCCCCCCCCCTATGGCTACGCCACTGATGCCAGCGTGCATGCGTCTCATGCATCGTTGCGTATTGACAGGTACTTGTGATGTGAGCAGTGCGATGGATGGTGTGTTTGCAAAGAAGGCCTGCATAATGTGACGTCAAACTAATCAACGATAAATAAAAGTCCGGCCCGCCCGTGTGCTGCAATATTGTTGTGGATTTGTTACGCTCCAACTTCATGAATTACACTACCACTTAGTCCACAAAATTAATTCAAGGATTTTTTAAACCCAGCGGAGGAGTCCATATATTGCCCCAAAGGAGAAATTTGGACAACGGGTAATGTCTCAAAATGTTGGGTGTAAAAAATGAACTTTCTAATTCTAAATTTTAGAAAGTTCTCAAGGGATTCACAGGCACAAGAAAAGTGTGATCTAAGCTACTCCGTTGATGTGCGAAACGCAATATGTAAACAAAGCGGAATTTAAGTAGGATGTCGACTCCTAACCAAAAATCGGAAAATCAGCGATAGTAGTGCGCCAGAATGGAAAAAAAAAACCAGGAAGTGGTTGTGGTGAATATAGTGGAGGGCATAAAGAAGAAGAAAAAAAAAAAAACCCGGACGCCATGCTAGGGATCAACATTGATGCCGAAGGGGGGTAATGTTTTTTAAGTTTCCGAATCCCAAAACACGCATTCACGTGTGGAGTTATGGCATCTGTTTTCATGTGGATTTTTTCATTGCTGCTGCAGTAACAAATCATTTATGCTGTGGCAGGTAGTTGAAATGGTGGGCACAATGGAAGAGATTACCTCGGTCAGTCTTGTAATGTTTGATGTCACTTTTGTGTTAGTAAAAAGTGTGTCAGTGACGTACGTGTGATGATTCCAAAAATATGGGAAGGCAGGGACTTACACGTGATAGAGGTAGATAACCCAGTCTATTTTATCGTTTTTTGCCGCGAGAATGTGATCAAGGACATGATATTTCTTGGCTGTACATCGAGTGAATCCAGTCTCCAAAGATGAGTTTGGAATATCAGGAAGTGTAGATGAGAACTAGATGATCCTTAAGGTTCCTAGGGCGGCGAAATGCTGTAACCGGTGGACTTGGAAAAATCCTGTAGCGTGTGATTTATGAAGCGTATCATGTTCATGAACGGCTTGCGGACTGAGAATGTTTCAGGTTCAAGTTTTATTTATCTAATTGGGGGGGCAATCCCCCATCTCAAAAATACAAAATACCTATCATAAATTATTAACAATGTTAATCCGTATGAAAAAAAATATATATAGGTATAATTTGAAAGGAATGTGGATGCCAGGGAAAACTCAAAAGCGTGTACTAGTGGCACCCATCCCGATAGTTACACAATTAAGCACATTAATATGTTGTAAAGACATAAAAAAACAATAAATGGTGATACGTGCGAATTTAGAAAAGATTTGAGGGTGCCGATTAACATAAAAAGTAAGATACGTTACCCAATCACGGAAGCAGGAGAGATATGAATCAATGAGTGTTTAAAGGTGCCTTTTAAAAAACAGCTAAGGAGGAGGACTGTTTAAGACGGACAACTAATGAATTCCATAAGATGGTCCCTTGAATACTGAAGTCTTTTTGCGAGCTTGGCGTTAGTCTGTCTAACATAAATGTCCTTAGATGATCGGTGTCATATGGATGGACCGTCTTGTCTGGTCAGACAAATTATCCTCTAAGATGTTTGGAGGAAGTGGTCATAATGGTATTTATACATGACTGCGCGGTTTGGAAAAGATAAATGACTTTTAAGCGTATTATGGAGGAAAAAAGAGGGTTGGTATGGGCGAGCCAAATGGATTTGTACATGAAACGAATACATCTGTTTTTGGACTTTAAAACAGAGATGAAGATGAGAACTATTTTATTACTGCCCAAATAATGGCCACAATGGTTGAGTAAGGAAAGACAAGCGCATTATACAATGATACAAGGTATGTCAGATGATCAAGAGGAAGAAATTGTTTAACTTCCTCGATAATCCAGGTATATAAGAATATTATTAAGTAACATGTGAGTATGTGATTTCCATGACATATCATCATCAATTAAGACGCCTTGACATTTAATTGTTCAAGTGGCTTATTGTCGATATTAATTTTAATATCAATTAGTGGGACGAAGCAGCTGGTAATGGTTCTCATGGTCTCGTTGAGTACTATTCCCAGAATTTTGATGAGGGCTAATGCACCATATGTGGAGGCATATTCACCAGCGTTTAGAATAGAGCCATGGCGGTGGTGCGTAGAGTGGATGGACTAGCACCAGTTGCTCCGCAATTGAGTTGGCAGACAGAGGACATTTCGAGGCTTGTAAACTCTGCTGGTGAGGCGAGTTGAGATCTTACAGGCCATGCCTGCTAGAATGAAGAAGCCCCGGGGGGGGGGGGGCACTTGCATTTTAAAAGGTGGATATGATGCGTTAACAGAAAACGCGTAAAAAGGCGTTTTTTTTCCAACGGCGTGTACGCGCGTACATCGTTAGGGTGTCAAAAACCGCAAAATATGGAAAAAAAACAAGGATGTTTTTTACTTAACCCTGAAATTTGTTCATGTTATATCTATTAAGTAGGGATCCAAAATTCCAAAAATATTGTAATCGGAAATTGGGAAAGAAAGCAATAGCAAGATAAAAAGGGTTATATTTACGATTCCAATGCACTGCGTACTTGTTGAAGGGTTCATAAACAGATAAAAATACTGTTTAGGTATTTTTTTAGGCTTGTTTTTAGTCGGAGAAAATACGTGTTTAAGGTACATTTTGAAAGTCCACGTTCACGCATCTTATCCAACTTTGAATACAAGGGGCCCCCCGGGAATGAAGTCAATTCACTGGGACCCGGCTCAAGACGTTTCCTATCCAAGCGGTTTGCCAGATTGAGTCTTGGATGTTGCTTCTTCTCGGGTTCAGATTCAAGAATCAGTTGTTAAAGTGCATCACATTTCCTCCCAGGATGAGATATAAGTGCTACGACAGCCACGCGATATGGTCTTCTTTGCTATCTTAATAAGAGTTTATTAGTGCTGTGTAGGAATTGTTCAGGTTGGAGGGAGGAAGGGGTCGAAGGTTGGGTACTTCTGAATCCACCGCGGCGACCTCTGGATTGCGAGAGCAGTTATAATATATAAGGGGTTCCCAAAGACAAGTTCCCCCCTTAAATCGCGTGACATTGTTGCATTAACTTCACTTAGAACTGGTGTTTAGAATTAGACTTCAAAAGTTTTGAAGAAGGGGAACATTTGGCTCTCCCACAACACGTCGTTGCTTTTCAAAACACTTTTGGCATAAACTAAATACTCCATTTTCCAAAAATGATTTGTTTGTAGTCAGAAAATGTGTCACTTTACCGTATTCAAAGGTCAAAGTCAAGAAAGTCGCAATTTACACAGCGGCTGCATTCCCTTCTTTATATCCATACGGGCGAAGTAATAAGCCTTAAAACATGAACGCCAGGCAAACAATGAACAAACAAGACAAATATGCAGACAAACAAAACCATGAGATGAAGTTTGAGTAAGCACACAACAATTCGAAATGTGATGAGAGATCTAAAATAACAAAGAACTGGATCAACGCGGCGGAATTATCCAGTGCGCATGGAACACATTCATCAACAGAACATCAGCAAATGGTAACCAGCATGTGTAAACATAGAATAATGTCATCAGTGCAGATGGAGGGGAAAACATGAGTCTCATTGAAACAGGTTGGTATCTCAAACTACCTCGTCTGTCAATTATAATTCTTATTTTAACGCGCGACAAATCCACCGAGGTGCTAGGGCGCGCCCGCGTGGAGGCTCTTAGGCTGCTACAACACAGCGAGTATATCCAGAAAGGCATTATGGGAAGTTAGATGGCAGGAAGAGAAAACCGGAGTACCCGGAGCAAACCTGCGAGGACGGGTTGGATCGGCAACCAAATTCACGTACGACACGGCCTCACTTGAGGATGAACCCGGGCCGCATTGGTGAAAAACGAGTGGCAAAGCACTACACAGCCGCCCTCCCAGAACAAGAGATGCGAAAAAAATGATTATTTAAAGCTTCTACCTCATTTTTTTTTACCGCATATTTGTCTTGTTTATTTGTGTGCTCATGGGCGTCCATGCCTTAAGCTATGACCTCAGATCGAAAGAATATGGAAGGGAAATCGTTCTTGGACAAAGTGTTATTATATATATAGAATATTATATATGATCTATATATAGATTATATATATATAATATATATAAGATATATATCACGCTCTCTCTCGTCCTCTCTCTCCTCGCATATATTATATATCTATATTATATATATATATATATAAAACATATTATCTATTATATATATAATATATATATATATATAGTCATTCATCCGTCTGAAGATCGGTACCCCGTGATCGTAAGTGAGGGTATACCGTGAAACTAGAGTTAACGGTGGCCTTTCCAGAGAGGGTCTATAACTTGTAATTTGTTTAACGCTCTCCTGTAGTGGGATTGAGCACTCTTAATTCCAAAGATAGTCACCTGTAATTAATACGTTTTACTATGATTTATAAATTACGCCCCCCCTACTCGTAGTGGTTGAGTACTCTCGACTATTTGGAAAAGTACAGACCAGTGCTTGAAATGCCTCAGTCGGACACCAAACAGTATATACATACTGTCTCCTGGTTAAGACACGACTGTGAGTCATCATCCGTCGCTGAAGATCGGTACCCCCAGTGCTCGTAAGTGGAGGTATACCGGAAACTCAAGTAGGTTGGCTTTCCAGAGGTCTATACTTTGTAATTTGTTTTAACGCTCTCCGTACTGGATTAGTCACATCTTAATTCCAAAGATAGTCCCTGTAAATAATACTGGTTTACTATGATGTTATATATATCTATATATATTATATATATATATATATATCCTATCATCTTATATAGTTAAGTAGCTCCAATCTCTCACACATTATGTTTACAAATTACTACTAGTTTGCTTGTTGTATCAGAATGCTGATCACTCGTGATATTGACGCATTACGCACCGAACGATATGTGTAGAACTCGAATGGACCCATCACATGCCGTGGGGGCGCAATTGATTAGCGCATGCTCCGAGATCTAAATGTGGAAAGGTTGTGGGTTCGAGTCACGCATCCACAGCAAGTTCATTTTGCGATTAATATGCTACGTCCGCGCTGTCAGTCACCAATTTCTCACACATATTTGTATTTATTTCTATGTGACAGAATTCGACAAGAGGTTTAAAGTATTGCTCCAACTCTCCACATTATGTTTAACAATTACTACGAGTTGCTTGTGTATCAGAATGCTGATCACCCCATCGTGATATGGACCGGCATTACGCACCACCGAACGATTGGTGAGAAACTCGAATGGACCCATCACATGCCGTGGTGGCGCAATTGATTAGCGCATCCGGACTAAACTGAAGGTTGTGTGTTCGATTCCCATCCACGGCAAGTTTCATTTGCGATTAATAATGCTACGGTCCGCGCTGTCAAACCAATTTCTCACAACATTTTGTATTTATTTTCTATGTTACAGTAACTCACAAGAGGTTTAAGTAGCTCCAATCTCTCACACATTATGTTACAAATTACTACGAGTTGCTTGTGTATCAGAATGCTGCTCACCTCGTGATATGGACGGCCATTACGCACCGAACGATATGGTTGTAGAAACTCGATGGACCCATCACATTGCCGTGGTGGCGCAATTTTTTAGCGCATCCGATATTAAACGGAAGGTTGTGGGTTCGAGTCCCATCCACAGGAAGTTCATTTTGCGATTAATAATGCTACGTCCGCGCTGTCACCAATTTCTCACACATATTTGTATTTATTTCTATGTGACAGTAATTCACAATAGGTTTAAGTAACTGCAAGCTCTCACACAATTATGTTGACAAATTACTACAGTTGCTTGTGTATCAGAGTGCTGATCACCTCGTGATAAGGACGGCATTACGCAACGCGAACGATATGTGTAGAAATCGATGACCCATTACTTGCCGTGGTGGCGCAATTGATAGCGCATCCGAGATCTAAACGGAAGTTGTGGGTTCGAGTCGCATCCACAGCAAGTTCCTTTTGGCGATTAATAATGCTACGGTCCGCGCTGTCAACCAATTTCTCACCATATTTGATTTATTTCTATGTGACAGTAATTCACAAGAGGTTTAAGTAGCTCCAATCTCTCACCCATATGTTTATAAATTACAACGCGTTGCTTGTGTATCAGAGTGCTGATCACCTCGTGATATGACGGCATTACGCACCTAATATATGTGTAGAAACGCGAATGGGACCCATCACATGCCGTGTGGCGCAATTGATTAGCGCATCCGAGATCTAACGAAGGTTGTGGGTTCGAGTCCCATCCACAGCAAGTTCATTTTGCGATTATAATGCACGTCCGCGCTGTCATCACCAATTTCTCACATATATAGATATCTAGATATATATATATAGATTATTATATATATATCCGCGGGTGTATTCCATCAGTGCGGATGTTGAATTTTATCATTTTTCACGAATTAGGGAAATAGTACTAATACCAAATCTTCAACATGCCAAGTGCAGACCTTGCAAACACTTCATTATTATAATCTTAATTAGAAATTTGGCAAAAAATTTGACGTATGTTTTGCATAACAGCGCCTTTGTGTATTACCTAGTGACGGATGTTGACCCCTCTGTCGAGAAATGTCTACGTGATTTCCCACCAAGGCTTTTTGAAATACATTTGTTAGTAAATAGCTCCTCTTAATTATAACTAACACAAGCAAAATGTAAATAATTTATAAATATCGATATTAGAAATTTATATAATATTTACAGTTCAAAGCGCGTGAATCGGCGTCCAATCACTCACATCCGTCATTATGTAATAACCAAATTGTAGGCAGATTCGCGATGACGTGATGTTGGTTTGCGGATGTTAGAAAACCCCGATCGCTTGTTTTCCATCCTGACGGATGCTGAATAACGCTTTAGTATGGGAAAATTCCAACAGCCGGTCACTATGTCATAACATAATTGCCGATTGGCGTATTTTTGGTGTGACGAATATGATGGTTAACTTTTCCAATGTATTACATACAATTTTGATCAGTTAAGTATACATGAATATTAGCTAAAATAAATTTCGCATGTAATATTCGTTTCGCTATCGGATTGATGTTATGAATCGTATGTGGGGATGTGTACGGACCGTCTAGAGTTCCGCGATTTTCAAATGCGATTTTCTCGGCACCCAAAATTCGTATTTGTTAACTCCGTCACTATGTAATACACGCCGACGATATATATAATATATATATATATATACTATATAATATATCTATCTATATTAGGATATATGCTATATATCTATATATATCTCTATATATCTATATATATATTATCTATATATCTCTATCTATATATATAATAATATATGTGTGTATATATAATATATATACAACCTACACAAATACCCTGACACAAAAGTATCTCAGCATGTTTTTTTCGAGTCGTATGTGCCAAGAGTCATACCATTTGGAAAGTTTCGAAATATACATTTTGTTGCCTATTTCTTTTGCTCTTTCATTAAAACACCGCCTCGCTTTTAAAAAAGCGTGCAACAATGCCAGGATAGAGTGCCCGAAAGACGCAAACCTCACAAACCAAAAGTGGCAGTTTTTGGATTTTTCAATGGTCACGTGTTGGTACAACGCAATAATGCTTGTGTATTGATTTTATAACAAGAGGTTTTCCGACTGATGATGAGCGAGAAAGCCTACGTGTAATATTGATTGTGGTCCGTTTGTTCGTGTCCAGTACTCTGCAAAGCCCATTGAAAAATCCAAAAACGCAACTTTTGGTTTGGGGGATTTGCGTCTTTCGGACGTTCTCTCGCAGCCATTTCGTCACGCTTTTCTACAAGCAAGGTATTAAATGAAAGAGCAAGACCTAGACAATAAATGATATTTTCGAAATCTTTTCAAATTTTGCTGCATCATTCTAATGTGTAAGCACGTGGTGGTAAGCAAAATTGGCGCTGCCGTTTTCAACTACCCTGTTGCCAAGTTGAATCGTTGTTACACGATTATAAACGTGTACCGTGTGACATCATGGACTTGTGCATCGGTTCATATTGTGTTGTAACACCATTCCTAGGAATAATTACGCGACGTACCGTATACTCGGGGGCGGGATCACATAATGAAATGGATATGGGGCTGCGCTTCAAACACGGGGCATTCGTGACCAGAGGACTCCACAAATAGGGGTCTTTGGGGTGAACCTTTGTCAAGGGGTCTTTTTGTGACCGTGGTAACTTTCCAAAAATGTGGTCTTGGTACATTTTCAAATACATGGGTCTTTTGGGGGTTTGGACATTATCAAAATACATAGGTCTTGGGTGACATTTTCCAAAATATGTCAATTTAATTTGCCACAATTTCTGCATCTTTTGTGCAAGTGCCTTGCACTGCATATGTTCCTGCTGATTGCATTTGATTGTGTATTGAGTTTTGTTCTACTTTCCTGATTATAGTCATATATACCATGACCTGTGATGCCAGTATTTTCGCATTTATTGTCATTTTGCATGTGCTGGGATTTGTATTTGGGGTCTGGGGCTTTCCTAATTTTTGATGGACTTAAGCGAGATCGAGCTAGAATCACGAAATGCCACCTTAATTCAATGTCAGTGTGCAAATTCCCCCGCTTAGTGTAGCAAAATGCTACCCATTCTAAATTTCTTCTGCATTAGTAAATTTTAGCTTGTATAGGCATTTTGCAATGTCAAATAATTAATGTTCCTATGTGAAAATTGTCAAAAGTGCTATACAAAAGTTTTGAGGAATTGCACATTGCCAAGGTGATAATACATTATGTATTTTTTTGCAACGCTTTAGTATTGTATAAAATCATTCTTCCCTCTGTAATGGTGTTTTGTTAGTGTATTTCCTTTGTGTATTTTAAAACTGGTTTATAATAAAAGGCCAGCCCCATGGGTTCCTGACAAAAGACAAAAAACAAAAAAGTACATTTTCGAAATACATGGGTCTTTGGGTGACAGCGGTGTGAAAATTGGGGGTCTTAACCTTTGCGTGCGGCAATGCGAGTATCCTTGCTCCCAAATATGACTTTTGGGTCACTTTTTGTCTTTTCTTTTCTTGTTAAGAAAATATTTCCAAATTATTTATTTTCATGAGGCGTGAAAATGCATTCAAATTAGTCAAAGAAGACATGCCTTTATTGGTTCGTTTTAGATGGCATCCCAAATGACCTATAAATATTTGGAAAGCCCTCTCAAACGCCACTACTGACTTATGTGTTTAACGTATCAGAATTGCTCAGCGTGCAAATAGTTAACAGCCTTCATACCCTCCCCCTCCAAGATGGAAGTGCCCCCCCCCCCCCCGTATGACTGCATATTGTGCATCTCATGCCTCGTGTCATCAATTTTTTGTCCCTACTTGATTATAGTGTGCAACTTG
>JAMKCH010005433.1:0-95539 GCA_023653785.1 Ophioderma brevispina
CACCCCGCCTGTTACGCTAACCTGGTATTCAGTCATGAAGCAAGCAATTTACAAAAGTGTTTTGTTCATACCAACGTTACCATGAACATTGCCCTCCGGGTGCTCAATGAAAAGACGGAAAATCTTACGTATAGACAGAATGCTGATGTGCTATTTGGCGCCCGTGTTGGCTCTGCATTGGTAATGATCTTATTCAATTTTTGTTTAGATATTAGATTTAATTAAAGATAATCACCGGCATTCGGTAAAACGTTACCTCTGATAGATGTAGCTACATTTATATTTGCAGCAAAAGTGTGCCCTGGCAATACATATGGGTTAATTGGTCGATGTGCTCGATCCCTGGCCTCGTAAAGGTAGTTGAACGTGGATATTGTGCCAATAGATCATTTGTAATGAAAGCTTTATAAAGATACTAAAACGTAGTACTGTGTGTAATTACACATTGCCTTACGGTTGCTCTCATTACGACGTCGGGAGTTATTTCGCACATACCAAAAATTGTGTTATTCTTTAATGTAAGCAGGTCACAGATTTAGTATACTTCAATTGATGGTCTCTACCGCTTGTAACTTGTAACCCAATCCCTATAAATCTTTGCCACAGTTCACCTTCGTATCTCTTACACGAAGTGCCATACCGATGTCACATGTAACACATTTGTTCTTTTAATTCTCCATCATTATAAAGCGTATTTCTTAGTGTTTTCTTTTTATTTTTTTGTATCATGGTATTAACCTCACATTATATTTTGATCTATAGGTTATTTCGTTAACTAATTGAGAAGTGACCACGGCTTTACACCACTTCCGGGGAGCAACTTTTAATTCAAATGTGCAGATATGATGCTGAACAAAAAACGCGTAAAAAGGGGTCCTTTTTTTCCCAACAGGCCGATGTACGCGCGCACGTGTTGATTAGGTTGTCAAAAACATGCAAAATGTGGAAAACGGGTAAATGTGTTTTTCTTACCTTAAATTATGCTGTACGTCCCCTTTTAAGGGTCTGTAATACTCACATTTAGCAGATATGCAAAATCATAAAAAATACTGTACATCAGACGTACAGCAAAGCAAGATAATAAGGGTATATCAACGACACATGCATTGCTTGCATGTTTAGGGTAGCAAAAAAACTTGTTTACGGTAATTTTTAGTCGGTGGCAATACTTTGCTTAAGGTGCAATTTATTAAATCCATGTTCACGCATCATATCCAGCATTTTAAATTAATACATGCGCCCCCGCCCGAAACCACGATTATGGCTGATGGTAGACATCACCGGTCTATTAGCAGTTTCGTCACAACAGGATTGTGAACTATCTGATTTTAAGCTAATTCTGTGTTGTGTTGCGATTGGACAGTTAAGACGTATATGTCCTTGATTTTTAACTTATGACCTTGCATATTGAACGAGGAGCGCTTAAAAGAGACCTGAGGGAGATTTCCAGAATTAACGCCCCCCATTTTTTTCGAACCCGTTTTTGCATATTTGGATGCTTTCCAATTATTAATCACACCTGTCCAAGTGAATAAGCCTATTACGCAGTCTTTATTTAATAATATATGACTTAGGACGTCTGTCCGTGCACGACAGAAAGTCAAAGCACGGTGTTCTCATGGGACAATTACGATAGTCAGCAAGTTTCTAACAAGGTTTTTCTGTTTTCTTTTGTACGTGTTTGTCCAATATACCTTCGAAACGTTCTTGTAGGTGGCTAACAATCGATCCTGTTCAATTTGAGAGAATATCGTATCCTAAAAAATCCTCCTCCTGTCACTTTAAGTCGGAGAGGCCATCAGAGACGTAATAGATATTCGAGGAAACGATCAGATTTTCTGCTTCAAAATTCTAAAACATTTAAGTAATTTAAGTAATCATTTGAGATCAACCTTTTCGAACGAACATAACAATTCGAAATATACAAGAAAAAATATAACATAGTTTCTTAAAGGTGGGTGACCCAACCGTCTCTCCGTTTTACGCCATCAAATAAGATTTTGGGTATCGGGAGAATATTGATATTTTTTTTCCTAGTTCAATTTAAGGCTCATGGGATTGTTTCTGTTTTTTTATTATTATGAACCGACAACGCTCCCACATGTGTTTTGAGCACATTAATTAACACACAATGTCCCTATGAGCCGATTTAGTACACATTTTTTTGCTTTTACTTGGCTTGAACGATTTGATTCAAAAGTTGTAATCGGATGTTTTTGTGATGCGTCCAATTGTTAGGGGAAAACGTCATATAAAAATCGGGAATCGTACCCCACATGATTGGGGTCACTTACTTTTAAGAAGCGGAACTAAGTTAGTCGCATTTCATCTATGTATAGACTTATGCACCAATACTTCAAATGACTTACTATTGCAACAACCCCAGATTCAAGGCACATCTGGATTTAAAATGGAGTTTGGCTTTTCTTTGTCAAAGTCTTGCATTTTTTCAAAACAGTTATACACACCCTTTGCATGGGACAAAGGATGAGACACTTCCCGCTACACATTTTCAGCGTAATTAAAAGAAACAGTGCTGAATTTAACGTATCTGAACATTATTTATTTAAACCTCATTATTATAACCATCAATGTAGTTTTATACAAAAATGGCGTCAATACCACCAAGCATGCATAGGATTGTGTGTAAATGTTTGATTGTTGGTGTGTGTTCGCGCTCCTGCAGTGCGCATGTGCATACGGAATGTTGATACTGCGAAGAATGATAAACATCGAACATTATTGTACAGTGAGATCTTTGTCTGAACCTAATTTGTCTGAACCATTAGGACCTTTAAATTTGGCCCGCACAGAATAAATCTCCAGTTTTTGGGTAATTGCGACATGCGGACAACGTCCCGTTCGGACAGAACCCTCAACATTGCCTTAAAAAGTCACCGATTTATTCCACAAGAATTTCTTTAGGTTAATAAAGAAGAAAATCCTAAAGTTTTGGGGAAGAAGGTTTCAAGATATTTTTTCTATAGAATTTTTTAAAGGTGCTGAATCAAGAATTTGTGGGGGTCCAAATCTCTGGAAATGCAGGGAACATGTAAAAATAAGGGCGTAAAAAGTAGTACAAGCACGTTAAAAAAATTCCGTAAATTTACGGAATTTCGGGCAGCAGTATTTCCAGACATTTTTAGGGTAAATTTACCAGAAATTTCTGTCAATGTAAATGACCTTTGACATTAATTTTACAGAAATTTGTCTCAATATTACGGAAAAAATTAACAGAATTTTGCGTAATTTAACTTACGGACCAAAAAAAAAAGTCCGGAATTTGCTGCCCATAATTTTTTGAAAATATTTTCAGTAATTAACATATTTTTATGTTTTTTTGTTTTTATGTTATGGTTTTTTTCCCTCAAACAGATTTTCCGTACATTCGGAAACTCTGTTTGCTTAATTTAGGAAATTTTTAACGTGAGGGGTAACTTTTATAGCAAGTCAAATTCGATGGTTTAAAAATGTCACCAATTTATTTGTCCTTCATTTATAATGATTAACAACAAAGTATAGTTTGGTCTAGGTTCCAACCGCTTCCATTACACGCTATAACAGCCCTACTGGGGTTCAAGGTCACCATGGGGCAAACAATCCAATGCTCAATTTTGTCGAAACTGGTGTCACATTATTGCTTTTGGTAATACTGAAACAGAAAATGCATTTGACTTCTTTTTAATTCAATTTTTAAAGATTTAAAGATTTGACCCCCATAGACCATGTTTGTAGACCCTTGTTACATTATGCCCACTAATTACGCAATTAAATGTCAACATTAACAAAATAGGCAAGACGAACATTTTGGACACCCGTTCAACAAGCACTGAGTAAGTTTTCCCAATGAGAGCACGTGTAGGTCTAGTGGAAAAGCGCAGGACTCGTGATCATTAGACCGTTAAAATCGTGCGTTCGAGGCACCACGGTTGTAAACGTGTTTTGTATCCCTGGAAAGATACATCCTTAATTTACCTCGTCGACCCAAGCGGAACCTGGGGAGTTGTTTATGGGGAATATTACAATCTAGGATAATAATAGGCCTGTGCGCTTGTAAGGCATGTCTTTAAGCGCCACCCAGATAAGCGAATATGATTGAGGACGATGCTTTGAAGGCACGGCGATATAATAATATATTGCAACCTCGTCGTTGAGCCTGTTTTACGGGGATTAAGTGCTAGATAAAAAAAACTTAGTAAGTTTACTTCAGAATGGCCTTGAACCTTAAAAGAGGACGTAACCGTTGAATAAAAGTCGGAAATAGGCAAAACTATAATTTTGTTAATCCTTAAAACCAGATCAATGTATTGAGTTGCAATAAACACACATTTGACTTATTGAAATTACACATGATACCCCACTTTACCCTCTTATTTACCATTTTCCCGATTCCCCAGAGGTGCACCTAAAATTTGATTTAAACCATTAAACAATAGAAAAACCTATTCAAAACTTCTCCCCAACTCAAGAATTCTATTTATAACCATCTACTGTCTCTTCACTTGCAGGAGTGTTAGAATATGTTACCAGAATGCCAAAAAATCTCGATCTGATGACTTGTACATTTATTAAATTCAGCAAATCATTATGTACCTTCAAATTCTTCGCAATCCCAATTTCATCCTTAATCGTTTAATATTGATTTTGTTTTATATGATGTAAATATAAAATTCTTTTGTTTCATGCTTTTATCTACGTCGAATATCTTTTATCTTAAATTTGTATTATCATTGATCATTTCTGGCGACAGCACATTTAAATAATCGGTAATTGGTGGGTGCCATGTCGATTTTGTGATCTTTAACTATCAGCTCTACGTATAGAGTATGGTTATTTTTCATTGGAGTTATATTTTTTTTGGAGATTTGGGGTAATCTTTCCAGGTAAAAGTGATGACGCCTTCAGTTTTATACATTTGAATTGTTCGTATTGAAATCCAATATTTTTCTGTATATAAAAGAGAGTGTAAATAAAATCAGGAAGTAACATCTGACCTGCGTAGAAAAAATTTTATCAGTCGTGACATATATTAAATCGATAAATATAATAGCTGATTTCTGGCATTTTCACGTCCTAAAATACAGTTCACCCCTTTGATTTGTGTGTAAAAGCTTCAAAATAATCGGTATCGCACATTCCTTATACCGCTAGTCTTATACAACAGCTAGGAGTCAATAACCAAAACGCATAGATTCATTCAAAATTGGCCAAAAATTTATCAGTTTTAACTGCCCATCCGTAACAGATCGGGCAGAAATCTCGAGGTGGTCACCACCCCTAGCAAACTTTGCTCCGGTGCGCTTTAAAAGCCAAAAGCTTGCGTAAAAGCTTTAGGTAATCATTCTATCATCCCTTCTGGTCATTTAAGGATATTTTAGGTGCAATTTTGAAAAGATTATGCACAGTTATGTGCCTCTAAAACTTTATGTTTATGTAAAAACTAGTCATTTGCCATCATTAGAGACTGAAAACCGCATGAAAATTGAACATTCCTAACATTTTAAAGGCCAAAATTGTATTTTCCGTATTTTTATGAGGAAAATGCCAATTTGCCGACTCGAGGACTTGATGAAATCATTGTGCCGCCTTTAGTAGTAGGTTGTATTTGTTTGGTTGGTTCAGTCGAAAGAGGAGGACCTTAGGCGAACCCCTGCGTAACAAAATTCAAAGGCATCGGGTGCTTTATACAAATTCTCGAGGGGTGGTAACCACCCCTCGTTGGTAATCCCGTTGGTAATACAAAAAAGGATTGGCCAGTTATTTTAGAGATGGCCTTCCAAATGTTGCAGGTGATTTGGGAAGCATCTAAAAACACCAACAAAGGCTAGGCTTGTTGTACTCATTTAAATGCATTTTTCATGCTGATTTTTAATATGCCAAGGGTATCATTTGCCTTTTTGACAAATCGTAATTTTTAAACGGCGGGACTCTATGTCGCCGTTGGTGCTCAGGAGTATTCAGTAGGAACATTCGGCTTTAACCAACAGTTAATATTAAGATATTTTATCTATCTTCAACCTTTTGATACAAATAGTTAATAGGCGCCCCTTATTATTTCTTAATATGTAAGTTGCTTTTAACGGTGTTCGATGCACAAGACAATCCATTTAAAGAGTAGCATAACAGGCTGGACCCGCTGACTGGAGGCGATTCAGAAAAGGTTTTCCGCTTTTGTACGTGCTTGAAATAGACATGTACCACCTGACATTAGTACGGTAATAATAAAGTGTTAGCTACAAATTCATACATGAGGATTTTTATCTTTCTTCCACATAATAATAATTAAATTATAGTGGGGCGGCATTCCCGCCTTTTCTTGTCGTAAGTGAAAGCATTCTGTTAAGTAATGCATTTATTTTAAAATTGAATTTTAATCGTATTCAGCTACTGAATCATCTACATCTCATATTACGTACAATATGATACTACTTCGAGACTCACTTTAGCACGGAACAATATGCATCGCGACTTTTATTACAAAATAATCACCGATGTAGATCCCATGATTGAACTTTTACGGTTTATAGTAGGTGGGCTATATTCTCTAAACACTCCCTACTATCTTTAGCAAGAATTGGGCATGCGTTATGGTGGGTTCATACTATTTGGCAGAGGCCTGCCGACGCTAGCCCTTCGAACATGCTTTTCACATCACGAACGCGTATTATGTTTCATGCATCTGCCGCAACTTCCCTGCCGATGAGTATGAAACACACCTCTTACGTGACAGCAACGCCCTCCAATCACCTCATCAAATCGGTATTTTTAAAATCTAACGTAATCCATATATCTGACCCCTCCACGTTAATTCAACACCTACTCTAACCCTATCGTCTCTACCCCTACCCCTAACTACAACACTAACCCATATAAATTGTTATCTTACCCCGACTTGACACTTAACCAAAACCGTAATTGTGGGTTTATACATCATCGACATACGTCGGCCGATGCTATCTTTTCGAACATATCCGAAATTAAAACAGTTGTTTAACATGTTCAGTCTGAATGAGTATACTAACAGAGATTCGAAGCCAGTAATCATGGATTTGTTTGCAGCGTGCATGGCCTGGTACGGTATTGTTATGGTTTATTCAACGATTCCTATACTGTCCTGCAAGACTGTCTGTCGATAACCTATGAACCCACTTATTCCTAACCCCGTTTAAGGGAGATGTGTAATGCATTACTAAAGAGGTCCTGTAAAATGTTTTCCTTTTGATGGTTATTAGATGGTATTATAAAGAAGTGTGGTTGGATGCTTTGTCAATAATTCTCCACACGAAGTACAAAACATACATACAAAAACAAAAACAAAAACACAAAACGGACCACCGAGCAGGTTTTCAAAATTTTATCTCGACTGCTACGATTACAACTAAAAACAACATATTTGAAACTAAAGCGTCTCGCATAAGTCACTCGGAATAATCTCCTATACCGTTAACCAAATAGCAGCAGGAGGGATTACAAATGACTGCGATGTATAATATTCCAATCACTTCCCTATGCCTATGCAAATTGCGTTAACGATCGTTACTGCACACGTGATTGTTAACTGTCATGATTTTTGGAAAGTACCTACCATACTTAAAACCTCTTAAAACCCCTTAATCATAACCAAACTGTTAGAAATTGTTGTCAAAGATAGAATAATATAGACTCGTTTTAATATTAGTGAAGGACATCATTTCCCAATATATACTATGTTCGACAAATCTGGAATTGTAAACATTCCGTTCTTCTCTTCAAATATTCAAACAACCCTGCCCGATAAAATATCGCAATGCCGTTTATGATGAACGCAAACTAACAGCGCAAATCACACATTTGATCATTTTGTAGACATTTACATGGAAGCTTGCCATTTTGGACCGAGTTTTACAGCACTGTAAACGTCAAAACATTTCAGGTATGAAAAACCTGATTTAAAAAAAAAGTATTACTCATAAGAAAGCTTCCGATGTGATAAATTTCGATCAATGAAATTCAATAAGGGAATAGGGTTTTTTTCCTCCGTGATGAAGTGGTGTTGGAGATGCACCATTTGATTTCAAGAGAATATGGAAGTTTGGGTTGGGTCAGAATTTTTTTCCTCCGCTTTCGACGGCGAAAGTTTTTATTTCCATTTTTAAACATGCTTTTGATGCAGAGGTGGGTGGGAAATGTTTTTTAATCACCAGTGGGGCAATTATGTCATGTTACTAGTAATGCGTCCCTTACACAAATAGTGTAATTAAATATAAACGAATCAGCTATTTTCCACATTACCAATGATCTTTCATTGTGTGTTAACATTTGTAGCTCTTATTACAAGATAATGATTCATAGTGTATCACGTTTTCCTGATTATTGCAACAGATTTAAGTCTGATTATACATACCGTGTCTTGTCATTTCGACCGTGAAATGATTTATTATCATTCCATTTTACAACATTTCCAGAATGCGAAGTATTTGGTATTATAGAATTACAAACACTTATTTGAGATTCATGGTTGTTGGAACGAATCATTTACTTCACAGACATGTATATAATAATGAAAAAATATTTTTTTCATTTCACCATGATCATTGGAAACTTTCATGTAGCATATCTCTAAGGGTCCTTTTGTGATCCACGGCCTAGTGCCCACGACTTACCTGCAACGTATCATTTAAGCCTTAGTCTTAAATTTATTGCCTAATATGTTTGTCTAATATGAAATTTACAATTTTAAAGTAATATGGTAAAATATGAGGTTATTTGTGGTAAAAAAGTGCACGGGCGTCAACCACACCCCCTCATCAAAATATTGAGGATATAATACCCCCATCCCTGGAATTTACGCCTGTGAATCTGATGTACAGATTCGATGTCTCGGCAAGAAATTGGCAGTTTTCTGTTAGTATACGGATATAATTTACAGCAACAGAAGATGAGAATCAATACTAAAATGTTGAGAATAAGCTGCAGATGCCACGTATAAGGCTGTTAAGTCCCCTCTTTTCAGCATCGCCGCTACCCAAAACAAAGGGTGCAAATACATGTTCACCTGGTCCTTAGGAATAAACTAAGGTATAGTTTGCTATATTTAAGACAATTACTTTTAACACAATTGGCTTTAAAATAGTTCAAGGTCATCCTTGGATAAAATATTTAGAATGTACAGATTCTTCTCAAAATGGGTTCAAAATTCTCCATGCTGTTCGATATTAATGTACAACATGTTATGTATTTTATTTGACATTGGAGTATAATTATGGGAGAAATATCGATAGGACCTACAGGTTATATGGGGGATCAGCCTCTGCAATATACTTTGAGCTGATTATCATAAAGTAAATGTCTATTTCCTGTTATAAAATGCCAATACGAACAATTTGAAACCAATTTGAAACAAATATTGTTCTCCCATGATGAGCTTGAACAGTTTTTGGCCCGTCGTGCAAACACAAAAGCTTATAAATATATTAAACTATACCCTTTTTAAACCTTAGGACCAGATAAACATGTTTATACATTTTTAAGCCCATTTGAAATCTTTACAAAATTTCCCTGTTAATTTATCCCCCTTCCCTGTCTCAAAATGCTCAAGGATGACAAAGTTGCATCGTCGAGTTTTGGAATCAGCAGATCAATGCTGCCTAGACACCATCAAAAGGTTTTGTGTAGACTCGTTGGCAATGTCACATGGGCTCACTGCAGGACTTGTTTCATCGTTATAGGGTTTAAATCTACCCAATACTAGTGATCGCTAATATTATACGAAGAGGCACTTCGTGATCCACAACCTCGTCCCCCCGACTTACCTAAAAAAGTAGAGATTTTATATCATCTGAACCGTTAGCCTTAGTAATCCATGTGTACCTAATCGTACATGCAAATTCGGTCAAATAAGTAAGAAATGTGCAATTTTGTATTACAGTACAGTACTTATGGGACTGTGGTAAACAAGCAATTGCTCGTAACACAAAGCCGCAAGATCGGGATCGACTCAAATTTTGTGAATAAGCTTTTCTCAAGGATATCTAGTGAACAATGAATAAAAACAGAAGGTGCTGAAATCACGAAATGCACCTTTAATCATGCGCTGAATAGTACAGTTGCCACAAAAAGTATCTCGGCATATTTTTCGATCAGTATTTTGCCAAAGTCCAATAATTTTGAAAGTATACATTTTTTTGACTAGGCCTTGATTTTACATGTAACGCCTCGCTTTAAAAAAGCGTGCAAAAACTGCTGAGATAGAACGCCCGAAAGACGCAAAATGTGGCTTTGCAGTGCACTGCAACACTAACACGCGTAGGCCTAACCAATATTGCAAGTAGGCATACTCGCTCATTCAGTCGGAAACCTTATTTAAAATAAATACACGCGGATACTTGCGTTGTAGCACACAGTGACCATTGGAAACTTAAGTGCAACTTCTGTCTTATTCGACCTTCGGGCGTTCTATCTCAGCTTGTTTACAAACCAGGTGTTGCATGAAAGCGTAAGACCTAGACAACAAAATGTGTATTTTGGAAACTTTCAAAATTATCGGACTTTGGCACAGTACTGTTCGAAAAACATGCCAAGATACTTTTTGTGGCAACTTTATGTGACTAAATGAGGATCAGACAGGATGTCGCTAAAGGGCGTGTACATCACAAGGCACTAATGTGAAACATCGTATTTATCTCACGTGTGCATAGTTCGCTGAAATAGTAGACCATCTTTTGGCGCAGGATGGAGGAGCCAAGCAATTGCAGGCACAGCAGTCAACGTGTTTGCCATGCCGTTTCAAAGTCAACTAATTGATAGTCCAATCCATCAATACACACCTAGTTGGTCTATGCAGAGTTGTCCCGTTAGTTACTAGCCTTACATCAACTGATACTGACATTTGAACAAGACATGTACACTCCACAATTTGTCGCGGTATGCATTAACGTAATGAACTGTTGCGTTGAATCCACGTGCGTTGAAGCGCAAAATCTCGAGTTTCGATACATGGACCAAAAATTTAATTCGGCCAAAATGCAAGCCGATTAACCTTAGTCTGTGAGGCAGAAGCTAATAATAGACCCGATGCAGAGTTCTGGTTGTGATCAGCCACTTATTATGCATGTGTAAAACGTGTCAGATTAAAATTAAGCATGATTTGAGGTACTTTTATCGCCCACATTTCGTCTGATACGTCTGATATTTTCCTAGTGCAGTTAGAATAAACGGTAACATTATCTATAATCCATATCTCTGACCCTAACTCTTGCCTAACGCTATATGCTACCTTGTATTTACCCCTACTCCTAACCACAACACTGACCCATATATATTTTATCTTAACCCCAACTTGACACTTAACCTAAATCGTATTTCTATCCCTAACTCCAGTGTACAGAGAGATGTGTAATAAGCCCCGTGAAAGTGGTGTTACGAACATGGATTTGAATCACTAAATCATAATGGCTGCAAGCCAGAAGAATGTTAACGTGATAACGTTTAGTCAGGTAATATATACCCATTATCTTCCTTCAGAAATCTTTAGGTAGTCATAGCTGCATTGAAAATTTACGACTGTTGAATGTACTTTACTGCAAGTGTTGTTTTGATAACGAAACTCACGATTTGAGGAGGAAATTTCACGTTGAGGGCGGTGTTCAAGGAAATACTATTCTAGTTTAAATTTGCTTCACGAACACCTTTGAAAAAATGCTTTTAACCCTTTAATTGTTTAAAATGTTGAAATGACAGCCGTTAATCCGCACTTTAAAGATTGGCTTCCACAAACTTTCGAACGATAGCTAAAAATTGTAACGGCTCTGGTCCACATGCAGTAAAATTAAATGGTGTTTGAACGTGCAACTCTAATGTAGCGTGATGTTTTACATTCATGCCTAGAATACACAAGGAAAAAAACAGGCATGCATGTTTGCTAAAGCAAACAATTACCTGCCCCCTGATCACACCAACCAATACATTTGGGTTATATTGAATATCGTGCTTGGGGAATCAAGTTAAACATTTTTAAAAGCATTGGGATGAGACGAAGCTAATGGATGTACATTACACTCGGGATAGACCTGTATTCCAGGAACCCGGCCCAGGAAATAAAGTAATGGAGTAACAATGGACATGCACAAAATGGTTTCACTATTCACGGTTACTAGCGACAGACAAATTAAAATTGGTCACTTTTTGGCGTAATTATTCAGCAGTTTCTAGTAACTGTACACGGAAATATTTTATTAAGAATTTTAATTTTTATCTATCTAATTTATATACAGTATGTCCAAAAGAGTTTCTCTGATTGGTCGGTTAATAATTAACAAAATCAGGTATTAGAGGTTTGGTATGTCAATGAAAGAGTTCCCGTATGGTTTTTGCTGCCCCCTTCTTCAAGGGGTGGGGCCGTTACTATTATGGCCTATATCGCTTTAACTAAAGGTTGGAACCTAGGCAAGTATATACTTTTTCTAATCCTTATGAGGAGATGAACGCGTTAGTGTACATTAAAACACAAGTTGACTGGATTTTAAGTTTTTCCTGTACTAACATTTCCCCCTTGAAGAAGGGCGCAGCGGTCCGAAAATTTGAATCCCATCATTTTCTGGCAGTTTAGGTCCTATTGAAACCCAAACAGGAAAAAAAATCAATTTTAGCATGGAAATCCTAAGGGAAAACACACCAAACCAAACTCTATTGTTTTCACTTGTAACTTCATACGATATGATTTTAAAAAGAATTTTAATTTTTATATATCTAATGTAGTTTATACAGCGTGTCCAAAAGAATTCCTCTGATTGGTCGGTTAATAATTAACAAAATCAGGTATTGTTTTCACTTTGGAAAGCACTTAATTTGGTAAATCCTAAGAAATTCCACCGGTTTCGTTTCATTGGGTTGGAATACGCGAGCTATTACAATCAGCAATGCTTTTCGGGTTCTAAGTTCAATGATAAGGAACACACATTGCACAAAATTACTTCCCTTTATTAATTTCAATTGCGTTCTCGAAATGGACTTAAAGTAAAGTCACTGGTTTTGTTTGATTCCAGGGTGTGTAAGTTCTAGTTGTACAATTCAATTTGAATATACATGTATAATGTCCTGTACGTTATTCCACTTGATTTCCATTAAAATAATGCAACATTGTGCCTTATCAATTATCGAATGGACGCTAGGCGTTACTCTTGTCCTTTTCCGAGTGACGATTTCATATTGCTAATTCGTATACCATTGATTCATTCAGAAACCTCTTTGTTTAAAATCAATACACACGGATTCTTGCGTTGTAGCACACAGTGACCATTGGAAGCTAAAGTGCAACTTCTGGTGAAGGAGGTTTGCGTCTTTCGGGCGTTCTATCTCAGCTTGTTTACAAACCAGCTGTTACATGAAAAGAGCAAGACCTACATAACAAAAAATGTGGTATTCGGAAATTTCAAAAAAGTATCTGAGTTTTGGCACAATACTGTTGTAGACAAAACATTACCGAGATGACTTTTTTGTGGCAACTATTATGTGACTAAATAAGGACCAGACAGGCGGTCATAAAAGGGCGTGTACATCACAAGGCAGTATACTAATGAGAAACATCGTAGTTATCTCACGTGTCCATAGTTCGCTAAAATAGTAGACCATCTCTTGGCGCAGGATGGAGGAACCAAGCAGTTGCAGTCACAGCAGTCAACGTGTTTGCCATGCCGTTTCAAAGTCAACTAATTGATAGTCCAATCCATCAATACAAGCCTAGTTTGGTCTATCAGAGTTTCCAGTTGGTTATCTAGCCTTACATCAACTGATACTGACATTTGAACAAGACATGTACACTCCACAATTTGTCGCGGTATGCATTAACGTAATGAACTGTTGCGTTGAATCCACGTGCGTTGAAGCGCAAAATCTCGAGTTTCGATACATGGGCCAAAAATTCAATTCGGCCAAAATACAAGCCTATTAACTCTAGTCTGTGAAACAGAAGCTAATAATAGACCCGATGGACAGTTCTGGTTGTGATCAGCCACTTATTATGCATGTGTAAAACGTGTCATTAAAATTAAGCATGATTTGAGGGACATTTGTCGCCCACGTGCACATTTCGTCTGATACGTCTAATATTTTCCTAGTGTTAGAATAAACGGTAACATTATCTATAATCCATATCTCTGACCCTAACTCTTGCCTAACGCTACCTTGTATTTACCCCTAACCCTAAGCACAAAACAGATCCATATATCCCTTACGTCCCTAGAGGGAAAATGACTACCAACCTGACGATCACCGCAAAAAAAGGGAGGTGGAGTAATTTGTCTTGTTAGATCTAGGAGCAATTTCACCCTAAACACAAAGGGTCCGCTCCGTGATTTTTGAAAAGTGGGAAAATGGCTTTTAGGGATTTAAAAGATACATTTTATCTTAACCCTGACTTGATACTTAACCTAAACTGTATTTCTATCCCTAACTCCGGCGTACAGAGAGATGTGTAATAAACCCCGGGCAAGTGGTGTTGCGAACATGGATTTTTGATCACTAAGCCATTATAGCTGCAAGCCAGAAGAATGTTAACGTGATAACGATTGACCACGTAATTTCTTCCTTCAGATATCTTAGGTAGCCATTAGCAATTTTATGACTGTAGAATGTTCCTGTAAAGTGTTGTTTTGATAACGCAACTCACGATTTGAGGCGGAAATTGCGCGTTGAGGGCGGTGTTCAAGGAAATACTATTCAGGTTTTAATCTGCTTCACGAACACCCTTAAAGAAATACTTTAAACCTTTTAATTGTACAAAATGTTGAAATGTTAGTCGTTTATCCGCACATTAAAGACTCGCTTCCCCAAACTTTCGAACGCTAGCTGAAAATTGAAACGGCTCTGGTCCACATGCAGTAAAATTAAATGGTGTTTGAACGTGCAACTCTATGTAATGTAGCGTGATGTTTTACATTCATGCCTAGAATACACAAGGAAAAACAGGCATGCATGTTTGCTAAAGCAAACAATTACCTGCCCCCTGATCACACCAACCAATACATTTGAGTTATATTGAATATCGTGCTTGGGGAATCAAGTTAAACATTTTTAAAAGCATTGGGATGAGACGAAGCTAATGGATGTACATTACACTCGGGATAGACCTGTATCCCAGGAAATAAAGCAATGAAGTAACAATGGACAGGCACAAAATGGTTTCAATATTCACGGTTACTAGCGACAGACAAATTGAAATTGGTCACTTTTTGGCGTAATTATTCAGCCGTTTCGAGTAACTGTACACAGCGTGTCCAAAAGAGTTCCTCTGATTGGTCGGTGAATAATTAACAAAATCAGGTATTGTTTTCACTTTGGAAAGCACTTAATTTGGTAAATCCTAAGAAATTTCACCGGTTTCGTTTCATTGGGTTGGAATACACGAGCCATTATAATCAGCATCGTTTTTCGGGTTCTAAGTTCGATGATAAGGAACGCACAGGGGGCATAAACCTTAACATTTATTACTTCCCTTTTAATTTCAACTGTGTTCTTGAAATGAACTTAAACATTGGTGTTTGTTTGCTTCCAGAGTTTGTAAGGTCCTGTTGTACAGTCCAATTTGAATGCACATGTATAATGACCTGTACGACATTCCACTTTCTTTCCATCAAAATAATGCAACATTCTGCCTTATCAATCATCGAATGACAGGGGGATTGTATCAGGCGAATTCTTGTTATTTATCCGAGGGGACGATTCATATTGATAATGCGACCTGCCAGATGTTGAAAGGTGTTGCGTATATCATTGCTTTCAAGTAACCCCAAAGGCAAAAATCATAGGGTAGTAAATCCGGGGAGCGTAGTGGACAATCAACATCATGTCCCGATGGTATGGCGCTGTTGGGAAACAGTTCTTGAAATAGGTCTCTAACCATGGCAGCATGTGGTGTAGTATTGTTCCATTCTGACACCACTGACGTCTTGGCACAGCATCATTCCGGCCTGGCCGGTGTGGCAGGAGATATGGTCCACCGGGCTCACAGTCAGGGAGACCAATGGTGAACAACAGTGGCGGGAAATTCGTTTTGACATTGGGGGGATGGGGCTGATGAAAATTTGTTAATGATGAAAACAGGGTTGAATGAAAACGATCCATTACAACCACATGTTGCGCGCGAAGCGCGCTTAAAAATTTTGTCATTTAGAAGCTACAATCTTAAAGTAATTGTATTATAAAAAATATGCGCGCGAAGCGAGCGGAAGGAAATTACCATTTTAAAGCTTATGGTAAGAAATATGAGGTTATTTTGGGACAAAAAACACATTGAACGGGCTTTCAAAAATTGGGGGGGGGGGGGATGATCGTATGAACCATCCCCCTCATCAAAATATTGGGGGGATGTATCCCCCCCCATCCCCCCGGGATTTACGCCTATGGTGAACAATGGACAATCGATTCAGTTGACTCTTAAAGCAACATTAGTTTCACGCTTTATTCCGTTGTCGTCTATGTAGCCCGGACAATGATACCTGCCGGACAATGATTACTTTCACACCGGCTCTCCAACAACAGGAAAAACAATTTGGTGATGTGCGAATTTCCTTATTATCAAACTTAGAATGGTCCTAAATAATAGCCTATGTATTACAAAAATAAAGCGAAACCAATGGAAATTTCACAGGAGTTATAAAGTTAAGCGAGCGTTCCATAATGTATTGGACACCAATTTGACACTTTATATATTATTCAGTCCATTGGTTGACTTTTTTAGGGGACCACGCTATATATTAGGCAGCTATGGGTACAGGCAAACATAAGTTTCGACCGGACCTTAAGTAGAAAGTAAAGATTATTACGAAAATTACTACATTTTCAATTATTTTGGTACCGTATACAATTGTCGAACAAAACAAAAATCACCATATTTTATTGAAAAATATGATCAAAGTAGGTACATATATCGCTCACTGCATTCCTGATTAATTTTATGCAAAATGGAATGGAAGTATTTTAACATTGGCATTGCTCGCTCTTTTTATTGTTTATTGACAAATGCGAGAAAGCCACAGCGCTCAACTCTACTCTATAATCCTACAATAAAGCCAAATAGAAATACAGAGTACGCAAAAGTACAAAACAATACCTTCATGATGCTAACGTAGTTGCCAATATCTTATCCACAAATCAACACCAAAGGATCATCTTATTCTATTGAGTCGTCCATCAGCAAATCCCAGAAAATCCATATTAGATATTCTTGGCGAGAGATTAAAATCCACGTAATACTGCCTGTAGAAAAACCAGATGGATAATGTGACAAGAGGAGTGAGTGAGTGAGTGATGCTTACGCTGTGTAGAGCAAAGACTGTATACTAAAAGGCGTATCATGTAATCAGTTTGCACGCACCAGCTACAATGCATACTCAGTTTCCTATTGTACACCAGGTCGTGGACAGAAGACTACTGCATTTCCTACGAAATTACCGTTAAGCTGGTCATAACGTGAGAAAATAGCCTAGCCGTTAAAACGCTATGGTTGTAATTTCATTATCAACTTGTTAAATATGAGAGAACGTGTGCTTAATCTGACTGGTATACCTGAAGTACGTTATCGAGAAAATATTAACTACTAGTAATATGAGTGCGCAGTGGATATTTGTGAATCTACATCTCGGTTCTCGCTTAAGTGTACAACCAGCTGAAAGAAAACCCAGTTGAATGAAAAATTAGAGCTACTGCAATGGTATTTTTTTAAGTTTATGCGCAGAATGGCGCAGAATTTCGCAGTTCAAGGCTTAGGCGATCATACGTGAAACCACTGAACGACCAACTGATAAATGGCCTTTGACCTCAGACGGTGCTTTCACTTATTATTTGACCTTAGATGACCCTGGTGACCTCAAATGACCTCCGAATATTGACTAAGCCCACAAAGTTTCATGACCATATATACCCATTTCTTTAAATTACACCGCCAAATGACCTCACATCCATGGGTGTTTCCGTAAGGTGACCGATCTGACCCACTTTTTTTTCTGACACACTTGTGAATTCGGAAACTTAACGGAATAAACATGTGTGGTTTATTCCGTGAAAGGTTTTAAAATTCATAAGTGTGTCAGAAAAAAGTATGTCCACAAACAAATTCAAACGTTATTTTTTTCTGTTTTCAAGTAGCACCATCTACCAAGTTTGAGATCCGTGCAACAGACTCTCCCAAAAATATACCAATGTTTTTGGGCCAAAACTGGAGTCTTTTGAGGTGAAATGATTTTTTTCAGGAGAATTACAGCTTCCATTAGATTTTTAGTCGGTGAATTTTGGAGCTTTGGTTCAAGAAGTTTGACCAATTATCTGAGACACCTAACTTCGTATTGAAAATTAAAATAAGAAATATGTGCAAAGTGTTACTCATTGTCATATAACATAATTTATAAGTTAATGATGTCACAATTGCCATTAAAATAATGTAGCATTGGGAAATTCAATTTCAAACAGCAAACATTCTTGTTATCCCAGCCTTACTTTAGGACCCAGCATAGGGTAGAACCATAAAAACACATTGATCGAAAGTAAACAGTGGCCTTTGAACACCAAACATCCTATCCTTTATTGTGAAATGCTGTTGTCTTCATTATGTTCCTCTCTGGCATCTTGGAGGCAGTGGGGAATGGGGAGCGGAAAATCGACCCTCCCCGAAACAGAGCGTTGTCCCCACATTTGTCCGCCAACTGAGCCTTGTAGCGTTCCCTTAGCTTCCCCAGTAAAATCCCCAAAAATAACATGAGTTTTTGGTCACCTAGGAGTGAGTCACTTCATTTCCCCCACAACATAATTTCTGGTGCCTTCACTTTGTGAAGTAATAATATATTGATTAGTTCAATGCATGATAATACATTCACTCTAGATCTCTACAAGATTCTTTTGTTTAAAAACAGTTTAATCCCACAAGATGCTATAGCACAATACCTTTAGTTTCTTTAACCTTCAAGTGAAACGGGCTCAACTGGTATTTTATTCTTTGTGTTCAATTGATAATATCTCCAGTTTGTGTGCATCAAATTGGGTGGAATAAAAAACAGGATTTGGTTTTAGAGACTGGTCGAAAAAATAAAGTCTAAATGCACAGTTTATATTTTTTGTTTTATTGTATTTGAGGGACAGTCTGTATTGCCTCGTCTATACGGTCACTGTTTATTCCCAATATGTTTAAGTGTAAGCTAGGGCAATACTTTATGGGGGAACTCCCGGATATCTTACACCGGTGTCATATATTACAGTGTCCGTGTGACTGAGTGTCCTACCAGCCATCTGTCTATTGTGTTCTCCATTGAGTGCTGTACGCATCATTTGTTTCAGCACTGTACCCAAATGGGCTCGTCTACAATGTCACGGTTTATTCCGTACATGTTGCTATGGTAGCTAGGACACTTTATCATGGGGGACACTCAGTTTCTTTACACCGGTAATAATGATGTTGAGATACTAGCACAAAAATCGATAAAAACAATAGAAAACATAAGAAATATACATTTTAGGTAAGCTTGCGAACGACATGGGAATTTTCAGCAGTTGAAAGCTTAACTCAGTACAAATTGAGATAGCTAAAATGTTCATTATCTCCGACATTGTTTTCAGTGTCTGTTTAAAAAAAGAAACAAGTATTAATAGAGTTAATTTTAACAACAACAACAACAACAAAACCAACCAATATTGTCGGCCTTAACGTGATGAGAATAATTTAAACAGAACTTAAAGGGACACAATATTTAAAAAAAAATATTCAGGCATAATGAAATGGACCCGTAATGAAATCACTTCCACAAATTTGAAAACAATTTTGATGTTTCGTGAGTTTGAGTTCGTGGCAGTGCGTTGCAATTCATGCCACGGAAAATCAAGATGTTTACATCACTGCCAGAATTTACAGTGTATCTAGCATATTTTGTCACACAATTCAAAAAAAATTCAGACCGAGATTAAGACATTGTACTTCAAGCTTGTAGTAAGATATTGGTCTGACAAGTGAAAGGTGGATTAGCCGGGATTAGCACATATACAATAGCAATGGTCTGTGAGCTGATGACTGCAAGCTTTTCAGGTTTGATAAAATGCTAGCAGTAATGTCAGCATCTTTGGCTGAGAAGTGAAGCTTAGAAGAAAATAATATTAGTTACTTTTCCCTTTTTCTTCAAAATGTAAACAAAAAATTCAAATTTGTGGAAGTGATTTCAGTAAGGGTCCATTTCATTATGTCTGAATATTTGTTCATGCCATTGTGTCCCTTTAAACATCTTCGTAGTTTCCCTTCTGTAGAAATATGCAAAGACACTCTTGCGATGTCAGAACGAGTTTTGCGAGGTTTTTCCCCTTTTTCTTTGTCGAGAAATTAAAAGGTAAAATGGAAAAAAGGTTTATTGGGTGGATGTATTATCTCGTGTATGTTTCAACGGATCATGTAAACCCACGAATTCTCCAGGGGAACAAGGCAGCGACCTGCATAATTATTTAGCGGCTTCAATAATAAATTCACTTGAATGCGCTGTAAGCGGTACAAGAAGCTATTAAAGAGTTATATATCGCCTACTGGAATTTGAATTTCAAATTGAAATAGATATTATATTTATAACACAGCGTAATATAGTCCCAATATATAAGTCCCCTATTTTAAACCTATGATGTGAAATTAGGCACACCATGCATTTCATTTTCTTCAGTTTGGAATAGACTAAGAAAGGAAGAAAGGTTTTTATTGTGGACATTAACTTCTGACATTTTACATACTATTAAAAACAAATTAAATTAATAGTTGCTGTTTACCTTAAAGACCAAATTACTAAAAAGGCAATTACTGGATCAATTGAGACAAATAAGGTTGTGGTTTTAATTGACGATCAGTTAATAACGGGATTTAGAGCAATAGGCACTTGTGAAAAGGTACAGGTGTTTCTAAATCATCTTATTTACATCTCAAAATTGCTTTGATAACCCTTTAATATTTAATATTTTTGCTTCCAGCACAAATTAAGGAAACTTACAAAACTCAAAGAAAAAGGAAGAAATTCTTCATCATACAGAAACTCTTCCAAATTCCAAATTGTGCGAAATTGATCTAAATCAATTATTGGCTAAATCTCGCTACACTCGCACTCCCATGTGTAAAGGGATAAAGTAATTATTTTCAGTTAAGTAACTTCCGACCAAGATTGTTAACCCAAATCGGTCTTTCTGTAAGTAGTAAGTACCAAACATAAAGATTACACAGCCATTACAATTGTGCATGTCCTTGTTTTGAAGAATAAGGAATAAGAATTATTAAAAATTATTAGCTACATCATTTGTGTCATTTTGTACTTCACACTTGTTTTCAATGCATATTTGTCGTGTATTTCAAGGGTTATACAAGCAAACCTTACACTTCAATATGAGAAAGGTGTTCTATATTGACGAAGTGCTTGACTTGATTTTCAGGAACACAATTGGTTGTTGGAAAATGCATCCCGGCAGCAACTGGATTAAAACAAAACACTCGACCGTACATAGAGTGTCATTTCATGTGAATTAAATGTACTTATAAAATTAACGCCAACAATATAAGTCTATGAAAAAAATATGAGGTATTCCACTCACTATAAAATCTAACATTTAGGAAACATTGAATTTGTTCTTAGGCGGATACAAAACCCCATGATTACTGCCTTCCGATTGGTCAAAATAGAACTTATATGATTATAAGCTCTTATATGGTTAGAGCTTAAATATATTTAATTTGGAAGCTGCATTTCAACGGGGTATTGAATTGAATAATTGATGTAATTATAGCAATTAGAAATTCTGTATGAAAAGCATGTGGTTTTTCAGGGAGCTTAGGGCTTAGTGTGATATTGTATGGAATTACGAACATCTCCAAATGATACCGTGTATAGGATAAATGGGAAGTGATGTTGATAATCACTTTTTAAAAAGAACACATTCTTTAAAGGACCACTATGAGCTGCGGCGGTCCTTTAAAGAACACATTCTTTAGTCAGTGATTAGTCGTTTTAACTTTTGTGGGTCCCAGCTGCCAGTTAATACGACGTTTTTTATGAACATTTTAACAGTGCAGCAAATAGACTTCAAGAATCAAGATCAAGGTTCATCTTTTCTGATTAAATTAAAACACAACCCAGCAAACACAAAACGTTTTTAAAACGTTTTGGTTAGGTTCTAGATTCGTCTATTACGTCTTCGTCTTATAAAACCTTGTAAAAACGTTTTAAAAACGTTTTGGCAAGGTTCTCATTCGTCTATTACATCTTCGTCTATAAGACCTGATCAATACGTTTTTAAAACGTTTTGGCTAGGTTCTGGATTGGCCCATTTCTTCTTCGTCTAATAAGAGCTTGTAAACACGTTTATAAAACGTTTTTACTAGGTTCTGGATTTGTCTATTACGTCTTCGTCTTATAAGACCTTGTAAAAACGTTTTGGCAAGGTTTTCATTCGCCTTTTACATCTTCATCTATAAGACCTGGTCAATACGTTTTTAAAACGTTTTGGCTAGGTTCTGGATTGGCCCATTTCTTCTTCGTCTAATAAGACCTTGTAAAAACGTTTTAAAAACGTTTGCATGTTCTGAATAAGTTTATTACATATTCATCTATCAATCTATAAGGCCTGGTAAATACGCTTTTAAAAGTTTTGGGTATATTATGGGTTAGCTATTATACGTCTTCGTCTTATAAAACGTTTTAACACGTTTTGGCTAGGTTCTGGGTTCGTCTCACCTTCGTCTATAAGACCTTCTGAAAACGTTTTTAAAACGTTTTTATAACGTCCCATGTCACATTATAGGTTAGGGTTAGCATATATGTTTCGATATCATGATGACTTTACCAAAACGTAATAAAATGTCCTAATAACGTTTGCAAAATACACACAAAACCACCATATAGAAAAAAGAAATAGCAACATTCTTATAACATTTCCTTACAGTCTATTTTGTTTAGTTTAAGCCATGGCATTATTATCAACGTGCATTTAATTCTGTCAGCACAGACGGTGTCTAAATTTCAGTGGTAATAAAATGGGTCACTTTTAGGTCACTAACTTTTCACAAAAAGATACAACCACTCTTCTGCTACACGTCCAGCCTATATAAAATAGAATTACCCATTAAAATGTGAGTTGTCTAGCTGGTGTGCGGATAAGTGTTTGGTCTTCCATTTTAAGGGTCCCGGGTTCAATTCCCACTACGGTAAAGTTATAACTTGTGTAATATGCGTGATGTAGATTTCTATGCAATATAAGCTTCGATATATAACCGATTATTTTGTGTTAATTAGGTCTAAGGGCTAAAATGTTGTTGGGGACTTTCGCATAAAGTTTTAGAAACGTTTGTAAAACGTCCCACAATTTCGTTGTTCATTTACTTGCAGTACGTTCTGCCGGTTTTATTTACGTTTTTCCACCTCTTTTGGAAAGGTTTTAAACACTCTTTTTTCATTTTTAACAACACATTTTCTAAACGTTTTTAAAACGTTTTCGAATCCGTTTATTAAAACGTCAAATAACCTCCACAAAATTACGTTTTTAAAACGTATGATCAAAACGTCCAGAATACGCATTGTTAGCTGGGAAGGGCCGTGCGGACTACAACCTGTAGTGCACAGCACGTGTTGTGAAATAGAGTTACTGCAGGATACTGCTGATGAGACGTTAATGGTTTCTTAGCAACCGTCTTGGAGTTTTTGGCCATTTTATTTTTTTTTTAACTGGCGTTTTGTTTCTTTCTGTCAAGCAGTAAGCCACAAAAGTTGAAAAGAAAGTATTAGCCCTTCATCTCGATTCATGGTGGGTCTCTCTTTTCTTATTTCTAGAACTTATTTTATACACCTTTTATATTGTCTGTCTGTTGGTTCAACCCTCAGTCTCATCTGATCATCTGAAGGACATTGTGGTCTCTAAATGATCAGGCCATTGCTGCTTTGTAGCGAGCGGATTGTGAAGTTTTCCTTCCTGCTCAGTAGAAGTCACTAACGTCCTCATTTCAAATTCATATTTGTCCACCAGTGTATACCAAACTCCCTGCACATTTCTCCAATCAACTACGGTTACAATTTTTTACTGTAGGTGGGTGCAGGCACCGGCAGGCCCGTACGCATGGGGTGGGGTTCACTTTTTGCTGATTTGTTTTGATAAAAAGGTCAAAAAATTGGAGCAATTTTGCCAAAGAAATGGGTCCACTTTTTGGTGATGAAATGTTCAAAACGGCCAAAAAAGGCGTTTTCATTTCAGTGGGGTTAGGTCCACTTTTAGCCAAAAAGATCCACTATTTTGAAAAAAAAGTTCACCTTTTCGAAGTCTCCCCCCCGCACCCCCCCCAAAAAAACAATCCTCCGTACGGCCCTCCTGTTGCACTTTTGGTCTTTTGGATGGATAAGTAAATTACGCTGAGTGGGCGTCCGATCACTTGCAACTCAAAAGAATGGCCGGCGTACTCGTAACTAAGAAAAGACTTTTTCAAAATCCTCGAATCTTGTGAAAAACAATTGGAATTTTCGGAACTCTAACATTAATTGATTCACTTGAAAATCAATAAACTCTAAAAATTATATAGGTAATCAATCTAAAGCTGGATAAATAACAAAGCTTCGATGTTTAGTTTGAAAAAGGTTTACCAACCTAGCGTGGGAGGGCAGACAAGCTAGTCCCTATACCAGGAAATAAACCTAAATATGACCCTCACAAAGTAGTATAGACCATAATGACAACTTCACATCACAGTGCAGATCAATGCCTTATTCAAAAGAAGTTTACCGATTCTTTGTAGTCTAGTAATTTTTTTTAAAGAATTTTTTTCATTGTAACTTATGTGGTCAAGTAGAAGAGCATTTTCTGATTGTCTAAATTAAAAAAAAATATTTATTTAATTGGTCTTGCAACCCTAGTTATACTAATTTGAATAAAACCACCCTTTTCCTGACTGCCCCACACTCGAGTAACTTGCATCATTTTCTACTTTAATACCAAATCAATAATGGCGTGAACAAGAAAGTAATCCATTGGTTTAGCAACCTTCAATGTCAAAATGAAAGTTTTACTTTTATATTTGCCATGCTCAAAATGCAAATCAAATCAACATATTTAATGCTGACAATTTTCAAATGTTATTGAAATTTTGAATCTCTATGCAGCACGGTTTCCTTTCCTTTTCCTCTGGCAGACTTCTCTTATAACATGTATAAGAAACACTTCATTGCATTTTTTGCATTGTTCTTGAACAAACATAATGCAGAATTGCAGAAAGAGTTTTGCGATGAAAAATAAAGATCTATTTGTACATGCTTGATGAATATAGAAAGGTGAACTTAAGTATCGTTTTATTTATGGTTTCTTGAGTATGGTTGTAATAGCTAAAATTTCATTTATAATAACAGTGCAAACCATGGATCAGTCTTGTTCACGCTTTAGTGATTTGGTGTGAAGAGAAACTAATGCAAGTTACCCAGAATGTGTACAGTCAGGAAATGCTGGTGATTTATTCAAATGAGTAAAACTTGGGTTCGGCATGTGCAAATCAAAAATTCTTTGTTAAATTAGACTTTCAGAAATTGCTCTTTGCAATGATATATTACTTTGCTGAAAATTCCTTTTAGATTTTTTACTAAACCATGAATCAGCCTATGTCACTTGGTATGGGGAACAAGTGGGACACCAGTAGATTCATTTTGCGGCGTTGAGACCTGCAATGGCTCAAACGCTGTGACACTGTAATTAGCTGTGACACTGTAATTTAGGTTTTCTGTTGACCTGTAATTTAGTTGCGACAATGTACTTTATGTATTCGTACATTATTTGGTCACAGTTCTATTCCTCCATGTTCCTGTCTCCTCCACGCTAATTCCGCAACCTAGCTACAGCTTTTCTCACTTTAAAATATTCAAGGTAATATCATTTTTCATCCATGGGTGGTTTTTTTCTATCTGACTCGTTGGACTCACCATCACCTCAATCGCTTGAAAGTCCATTGATAGCAAATGTCTTATTTGCTAAAGATACCGCATGCGTGAATCTAACTGGGCAGCTACCCCAGAAGTGCTGAAATGCTAGCCTATCCTGATTTGATTCTATCCCACTCTATTATTTTAGCACTATGTGCTGTGCCGAAGTGCCGAAAAGGCTTCAAAATAAAATTGATGCTTAAAAATGCATTGCCATATAGTCGTGATACTAGGCAGTATAGGAGTGAGATGGAGAGATGATATGAGATACAATCATTTGAGTATTTGACAATGAAATCACCGCGACATTTATTGGATGCAATTTTTATTTATCCTTTTCGATTCATATATCAATACATAATTTCCTCTCATCTAAAGGCAATACATCTTTCTTAGAACGTGACAAATGGCTGTTTTATCTAATAAAATACGATTGACCACTGATGTACAGGTTACGCGAACAGCGATAAGCTGGTTAATTGTGCTTGTGGCCATCACCTAATTAGTGGTCTATAAATTGACATTATCTGACAGCTTCGCAGATGAGAGAAGCTGTGTGAAAAAAAACCCGAAGGATATTTTAGAATGTACAGGTGTGCACAGAGTGTATCTATTCATAATGAAAGTAAAATGCTACTTTAATCTTAGCATGTAGTAGAAAGCTACATTTGTTTTTAGACACATTGTAGGTACATTGTATGTAAGCATGCATGTGCAGTGTGAGTCAATAAAAACCCTACTACATTCAGGAAATATTTTTTCTTCAAAGGTTAAACGTTATTTTTGCTTGAACGTTTGATTTGGTTGTTTAGAGGGATCACAGCTATCAGAGCATTTTTATTTGTGTCTTTCAGACTTTGGTTCAGAAACTATGTCAATTTTGCGGAGAGACCTAAAATTCTGTTTTTCAATCATAGAGAGTCAGTTATTGAAAATCACTCCTATCAATGTCTCAGTTCATGAACATAATGAAACTGCTCAGAATTTTTGTTTTACATCTCTAAGGTAATTATTTTGCACAAATACAATATACTCAGCGTCGAATAATTGCGAGGAGAACTAAAGCTGAAGTTTTCTGTAAATAAATTGGAATTAAAACTCAAAAATTAAATATAGCCACTGTTTTTTCAAGCCGGTACAAAACCTTCTAAAGTTTTCACTTTGGCTCCCAAGTTTTGATGTAGGTTAAAACCATGGAAGCTTGATGAACCAAAGTAAACTTTGGTCTAACACAGCTATCTTGACTTTATTTGGCAAATTGAACATTTTTACTCAGCATTTTCTGTTGTAATCTCCGGGATATTATTTTTTATAATCCTGTAATTATTCTCCCACCTTCTATTGTTTAACAATACTTTGGTGTTAATTTTGTTAGCTCAAATGACTGCTGAAGACCATGTTTACTCATGTAAACGACGTATCTTTGTTTGGCTCAAAATCGGCCAAACATGATTTTTAAATCTCTCTGAAAAAATTAGGCATAACGTTTCTCCGAAGTCAAAATGACCCAAATAAAACGTTTCTGAAAGCCTGTTTATTCTTCTTTATAACCAAAGCAAACATTTGAGCAAAAATAATTCTTAATTATTTTAATTATTTTTTATTCTGAATGTAGGGTTTTTATTGACTCACACTGTATACTTGGGTGTATGTGTGTACATTATCATGTATGTGTGTACGTATGTTTATGTTTGTGTGTATGTTGTTATGGGCACATGTGTGTAAAAATTATCACAACTAGGACCTGGGTTGGGATTGATATCGCCATGAGACAAAAGTTAGATTTGAAAAGTTGCGCAAGAATTTGAGCAGTAAGGAAAGTTTATTTTCAGATAACATTTATGATGAAAATGTTGATACAGATAACGTTTGTTAGTAGAGCAAGGAAACTGATGATGATAGCTGTATGTGGATGGATGGATGGATGGATGGAGGGAGGGATGTATCTACCTGTCTGTCTATCTATCTATGATGTATTCGCATGATCTATTTTTTTATAATTATGTAGTCGCGTGTAAGTGCTTACAAGCCCGCACGGTTATGTCTGTGTGGGCGTATGTGGGATATATGTGACGGATTTAATGTATTTGTATATATCTGAAGCAATTGGTATCAATAAAGCATGTAAAGTAGTGATTGGTTCGTCTTAAATATTACAACACCTCAGATATTGAGTACCATGGCTTTTCTCTGTATTCCATTATCGAATTTAATAAGGAAATATGATCCGGACATGTAAATATCAGCTTCTTATCACAATGTATCAAAATGTCAATATTGCATTATAATTCAGTGCGCAGCTGTACTGCTTATTTCTAATGTACTTTTATTATAGGGTGTGTGACTCAAAACGATCATCTTTATTTAAAATCAGAGAAAGGGAACATAAAAGCCAACGAACATCTGAGAGCCATGCCAATCTTAGGCAAGCGAATATGGCAAGCTAAAAATATCATAATGTATTGGTCACAATGCGTTGCTTTGTTATCAACGCGTTGCTTTCAGAAAACAACGCGTTGCTTTAGTAGCTAACCAATCAGAAAACTGAAATCATGCTAACGAAAGCAACGCATTCATTAGCAAGGCGTTACTTTTTCACTTTTCTGATTGGTTGGCTTAGCAACGCGTTGCTTTTTCATTTTTCTGATTGGTTGGATTAGCAACGCGTTGCTTTTTCATTTTTCTGATTGGTTAGCTAAGCAACGCGTTGTTTCCTGAAAGCAACGCTTTGTGACCAATACGTTGTGACCCTTTTAACTTGCCATAAGCGAAGGCATGATTAGAAGTACAAATAACAAACATTAGTTTTTAAAAACAGAGAAGAAAAAATCCAAAGAATATATTTCACTGAGAACTTTCATGATAAAAGTTTATATTTTTAAATAAAAATAATAATATAATAATGATTAAAGCTTATCGCCGAATAGCCTCAAAGCGCATGTTGCTTTTTATATTATAATAGTCATCAAGAAATCGGTATCATTTCGTTGCAACTACCTAAGATGGCAGGTGGGTGAGCGCACATCTCTATCAGTACTTTTTCTCTAAATTAATTTGAATTTATGCATCATTCCAAATATTTAGAAGTGTCTACCACCCTTTCATTTTTTATTGCCAAAAAATAAAAAAAAAAAAAAACCCTTCGGTACTGCCTGGATGTGCTTTTCCAACAATTTTTTGTTAGGGATTACATAGTTTTAACTGGTCAATAAACCATGCCAATAAACACTAACATTGCCATTGGATTATAGAAGCAGGAAAAATGCATTTATTTGAATACATTGTTTGAGAAAAAATCAAAGTTCATAATTTAAAGCAATGCTGCCGAATGAGAGTGAGAACTTGACCTTTAATTTCGAGTTACGCTGCAGAATTATCGGTATGCGTGTATCCTACCCATGTGACATTTAGTGAGATTGATATTCATCTTTGAAAACAACTGGACACCCAAAACGAACAAGAGCAAGAGTAAACTTAAATCGAAAAGCTTTCCTCTTTCTTTTTCATCTTAATATAGCCTCTTGTGTAATAATTTGCTCTCAAAGTACTCATTTGATTTATATCAAGCTATCAAGAGTCACCAACGAAAAACATTAATCACAAGAGTCACATATCCCAGCCAAAATGCCCTTCTGGGGCCCACATGGGTTTAGCATGGCAAGGTGGGCTTAATGTGGGCTAGGCTTCAAGTGGGCAACCCAGGGTGGATCCATTTGGGCTATAAGTGGGTATATTCGGCTTGGGTTACAAGTGGCAACCCCAAATGGGTCCATTGTGGGTATTCCAGGGTCTGTGTGGGATCTAGGAACATGGGGTTTACAAGGGTTTTTATATGGGCCCATGTGGGTTGATGATGGGCATGGGCTACAGAGTGGGTTCCAAAGGGCTCACCCATGTGGGTGGGCGTGGTATCGATGACCTGTATTTTTTTCTGCTGTTAAAATGAAATTTTGATCATAATGAATGTATTTTAAGTATTTTTAATAAATTAATTCTCAGACAAACCCTATAACTAAACTGTATCTATTTACTTTTCATCATATCATTTTGATGACACCTTTTAGAGAAAGGATGGTGTACGACTGTAACATTTTTTTGAAAACACCATGAAAATAACATATCATATCAAAAAAAAACCTTTCATAAAATTAAACGTAAGAAATTCTTGTTTCATTGCACTTCCGCTATATTCCCATCTTTTGGGAGATGTTAAGCTGAATTTGAAACAACAAAACATACATTTTGTGTGTTTTACCCAATGTGGGCCACTTATGTTCCACAGCATAAGGGGGTGCAAATTAAAATCAATTTTGAATTTGCCAATCTTGGGCCCATAAAAGCCCCCTATGGGCCCCACATGGAACCTGTATGGGTACAATTCGGGTGAGCACATAACAACTCCAGAAAGTGAGAACCGGTGAGGGAACACACATTGTACACGTGTAATACCCACCTGACCCAACCAATGGGCTAAGGCAAACCCACATGGGGGCCAATCGAGGCACAGTGGACAAAAACCCAAGTAGGCCCCACATGGGCCAATGAAACAGCGATTTTGCCCCATGTGGGGCCCTTCATGACGTGCCACCATAAAAACGGTATTTTACCCACATGGGCCCCAACTGGGGAATGTTGGCAGGGATCCATAGCCAAACAAGTCATAACTATATTAACTTCTCAAGAGAGGCATTTCATGGAAAAAGTACAGTTTGGACACGTGGCAACATTCCCCAGACAAGTGCAAACATAAAAGGTTGATAAGTTACATTTACATAAGGATATCCTACAGTTTGAAATTTTTGACTGGAATTGTTTTTTCCCTTAACCTTAATAAAAAGACACGGGGACGATTATCCAGTTGACTCACCAAGTAATCGTCACCAAAGTAATTTCCTTTTCACTTGCGGTTAGTGCTTTACATTGAGTATTGCTGCTTTGTGTTTTAACAAGATATGGAGACATTTACAAGCCTTCGAAATGGAACATTAAAATTGTAAGCAATCTGAAAGATTATAGTGCAATAACTTCCAAATTTGCGAAAAAATTAAATTGCCATGTAAAATAAAGGCGAACGGGGATTGTACACGAGGGAAGTGACATTGAGCCACAAAAAAGCTTGTTGTCTCTGACTTTGTCGTTTGTCAGCGTGGGGCCCATGAGGCTCAACGGCCAAACGAGGAGAAGACCGGGAAGTAGGAAAGCTAAGTGAAGGAATTCTTTTCACGCACCCTATGATCAATCCGTCTATGAATTGTAACAAATGTCTCAATCCCGGTCTCAATCCGCGTTTCTGTTGGTCTTATATGGTTTTAAAGTGAATTAGGAGGGGATATTTTTTGAGGATACAGATTTCTCTCAAAGTGCACTTGATCAGTTGTAGACCACCTCCTACCGAGAATGTTTCGAAGGTTTATTGGACAAACAAGCAAGAAAGAAAACCGCAAACCTTGTTTTGAACCTGCTATCCAAATCGACCCTATAGGAAAACCATGCTTTGAATTTCTGTCGTGCACGACAGAAATTACTAAATCATCATCTTAACTACAGAAAGACGTCGCATTCGGCTTCTTCTTATAAATCACTTCAGGTGTGATCTAATGCATCGGTAGCATTCCAAATATGCAAAAAACATGGGTTCGAGACAAATTGAGGGCCGCATCTCTCTGGAATGTCCTTATGTTTCTTAAGTTAGTTATGATCACATCAAAAGGTCATGGTCAAGAAAATATGTAACCAAGCTACATCTTTTTATGTCGGGTATGCATGACCTTGGTGTAATTTTCTGGTTGTAGCAAAAATCAAAATGTTAAATAATTATTCCACCTCAGTAGACTTAATTATAAAAATCGATTCCTAAAAAGACTAAATTGTGATATTGTTACATTTGAGTAATTTACTATAAATTGAATGCGTTGTCTTTCTCTTTGGGGTTATATTTCCAATTTGCCTGTATTTCGTTTGAATTTACAATTTTTTACTTTTTTTCTTCAAAATTGTGATCTAATCTGGTACATTGTAATGTTATTATCACTTGTATTGTTTATACAGTTGCTCAAGAGTGGTTAGATGTGCATGTCATCACATAGTTTAATTAGGAAAACTAGAGTAGCTACAGGATAAAACCCCAGTCCTACATGAGGAGGATTTAAGAGACACGATGACATTTCCGGAAAGAGCGCCCCAATGTTTTGTCATGTTTTTTATGGAGCCGATACGATAGCAGGCAAGTTTCAAAACATAGTTTTTGGTGTTCTCTTTGACTTGCTTGTCCAATAAACCTCGAACGTTCTCGGTAGAGTTCTACAACACATCGAGTGCAAATTAGAGAGCAATCTGATCCTCAAAAAAATTCCTCCTGTCCCTTTAATGCTTTAATAATATTTGTGGTGTAGAAACCCATGAAAAATTAACTTGGTTATTTTGGGAAATTGACTCCTACTTTAAGAACAAGAGTAACAAATAATCTTTCACAAAGGCGGTAAGTATACAGTGTTATAGATTAAAGCCGACGGATAGTTGACTAATTGGCTTTCGTGTTTCAGTTATTAGAGTGAAATCAATGAAACAAGTCCACTGTGATGTCTGTTCATAATTTGGGTGTTTCCCATAAGGTGACACCCTCTTCTTCTGACACCCTTATGAAATATTCGGAAACCTTAACAGATAAAACCACATAAACACGGTGGTTTATTCCGTTAAGGTTTCGAATTCATAAGGGTGTCAGAAAGAAGGGTGCCACCTTATTTTGGAAACACCCTCTGGATTTTATCAAAAATGTGAGTATACCAGTAAATAATGTGGATTAAATATGCGAACCTCCTGTGCAGCGAGTGTTTGAAACCAATCCCATAATGCACTTCATCCCAGAATGCCATGTACTGTCTGTACTAACACAAGCATGTAGGGATAATAAAGAGTGCTCAAGAAGTTTATTAAAAAAACATTTAATCCTCAATGATAAAAAAAATACTAGGTATCTTTTGTTAGCTAAAATGGTGTAAAAGCCACAGTGTTTATGTTGTTAAAGGCTGACTCTTGAGATTTCCCGGGGAAGGCGCCTTAATTTTTTAAAACAAATAATCCTTTGCATTAATGCTTGTAATTATGAAATCACGGTGAAATAACTACGCTCAAATCGAAGTCTTCATATAGAAATCACAATTTTGTTCTACCAATTACGGATATCCGCCTTTTTGTTATACAACAATAGCGTATAGTCCCAATTTACTACACATAAATGTTACTGCATAAAGGATGAGCAATAAAGGACCCATGAAAGACAACAAAGCACCAGGGCCAGATGAAATCCCAAGAGACATCATTTTTCCCCCCCCCAAGATTGCCGGAGATGACATCATTAGGAGCTGACTAAGCTTTACAATCAAATTCTGAATGAGAAAAGGATACCGAAAAGTTGGAAGGAGGCAAAAAATAATCCTCCCTCTTAAGAAAGTATTAGGATGACATTAAAAATTACAGAACCATCAGTTTGTTATCTCACGCTTATAAAGATATCACCAGATCTAACAGAGACGCATCAAAAAACATCCTATGAGTATATCAACCAAGGAGACAGGCAGGCTTCAGAAGCTCATATTCCACAATGACCACCATGTATGCCTTGAATAACGTCATCGAAAAAGGCAAATGAATACAACCGAAGAATGTTTTGGATACATAGACTTCGAGAAAGCCTTCGATTCTGTAGAACACAAAACTATTCACATCACTTCGCAACGCAGGAATCAACGAGAATATGTACACACTTCTCGAGGAACATATATTATGGAGCAACTGCCAGAATCCATTGAAAATGAACCTTGTGTCAAAATCAATCAACATCCAGGAGAGGTGTTAGACAAGGTGACACATTATCGCCAAAAATATTTACCAATGCACTGGAAGGGGTTTCTTCAAAGAAGAAACTAACCCACCAAGAGAGAGGACTGGCATGAACATAGATGGTGGGAATATCTTACAGGACTTGAGATTGCTGATGATGTGGGATTCATCACTGCCTCAGTGCAAAATATGGAACTGCAATTAAATGACCTCAACAGAGAAAGTTGGAATATTGGACTCAAGATCCACAAGGGAAAAAACAGAGTAACATGACAAAACTTCCAGACCAGTGAAGTGAAACCATAAGGATAGAAAAATGCGGAGATTGAGAAGGTGGACCATACAAATACCTGGTCAAACAGTGCAACGGGATGAACATACAAGAGAAGAAGTAAACATCAGAAGAAAGGCAGGCATGGAGGTTTGGCAGATACAGATACATTCTATGTGACCAGAAAACTGCCAATGTCACTCAGAAGGCAGATGACGATCAATGGGTTTTAACAACAATGTCATACGGGGCTGAAACATGGACAACCAAGAAACAAAACTAGGAACAGAAACTCAGAACCGCACAAAGAGCAATGGAAAGGCCAAATGCTAAATATCACATGAAAGATAGAATCAAGAATTTGACATAAGAAAGCAAACACAGTTTAAAGACATCATAAAGATGATCAATACAGCTAAATGGAGATGGGCGGAACATTTCTGGTTAGGGGGCAGACAACGATGGACAAGAGACTAACAGAAATGGCGGACCTAGAACAGGACAGAGAAACAGTGGGCAGGCAAAACGCCAGTGGCGTGATTGACATAACATGGTGTGTGGGTGATACATGACCAGACTGCACAGAATGTCCGAAGAGAGTGGAAAAAAATAATGAAGAGCCTACCTACGCAGTGGACGGAACAGGCTGGGAGAAGTGAGAAAATGTTAAGCATTAAAACAACAAATCCGAACTCAAACTTGGAATTGAGCATTTTAGCTCCAGTGGACTATTGTCAATTAATACACACAAAAATTATATTTCGAAAATCTCTGAGGCTAGGCTTTTTAAGATTAGAGGTCGTGGGATCATATGGGGGGAAACTTGATCGATGGTGAAATTTCCTAACCATTGTGGATGGATTCAATATACCGTCTGCCTCTTGTGTAAAAAAACAGACAGGACAGTACACAAAAAAGCTCCACTACAATCCTTTTATGTGAACCCTTTAAATCAATACTTCCTGTCAGAACTCTCCGTTCCTCTGTAGAATCCACTGAGAACCACTTCTGTAGAACCATTTTTTCCCAATATCCACTACCACAGTCAGGCCAGCCATGGGCCCATTGCAGGCCATGCCAGGTAAGCCATGCCAGGCAAAGCCAAGCCAAGCAAGCCAGCCAAAGCGAAGCAAAGCAATGCAAAGCCCAGCAAAAACCAATCACGAACCAAGCAAAAGCACACCACAAAGCTTAACAACAACAAAGCAAAGCAACCAACAAAACAAAGCAAAGCAAAGCCAAAAAACAAAGCAAAGCAAAGCAAAACAAAACAAAACAAAAACAAAGCAAAGCAAAAAACAACATCAAATCAAATCAGCAAAGCAAAGCAAAACAAAACAAAAACAAAAGAAAAGCCAAAGCACCCAAAGCAAAACAAAACAAAGCTAAACAAATAAATCAATCAAAGCAAAGCAAAGCAAAACAAAACCAAAACAAAACAAAGCAAAGCAAAGCAAAGGACAAACAAACAAGCAAAACAAACAAAAACAAAGCAAAGCAAATCAAAGGCAAAACAAAACAAAGCCAAATCAAAGCAAAACAAAAACAAGAAAGCAAAGCAAAGCAAAGCAAAGCAAAGCAAAACAAAACAAAACAAAAGAAAACAACAACAAAACAAAGCAAGTAAAAACCAAAGCCAAATACCTTTATATGTCGCCTATAATTGAAGATGAAATTATCAAAAATTATAAGAAAGTTTGATCCAAATAAAAGTCCGGGGTCATGACGGAATAAATATTCTTGACAAAAAATTTTAAAAAGAAAGTGTTCCACTTGCGAATATATTCAATCTATCAATCACCAAAAGGTGTTGTAACATTACGGACTTTAAAAAAGCAAGGGTAGTACCGATTTACAAAAAGGACAATACTGGTTATATTCTAATTATCGACCTATATCAATTTTGCCGCCTTTTTTTCCAAAATTCTTGAACGGCTCATTTTTAACAGATGTTCATCATTATTGATAAATACAAAGTATATCAAAACATTTGGGCTTTAGACCAAAACATTCTACACAGATGGCAATTATTGACTTGGTCGATAAAATTCACAAAGCTGTGTTTGAGAAAATTAAGCAGACATTGGGTATTTAATTAGATCTATCCAAAGCAATTGATACCATTAACCACGATATTTTACTGTATAAATTAGAACGTTATGGGTTTAGGGGCATTGTGTTGGAATGGCTTAATGGCTTATATAGTAACAGGACAACAATACGTCCAATACAATTCATGTAAATTCAAATCCATGAATATAACGTGTGGTCTTCCGCAGGGACAATTCTTGGTCTTACTTATTTATATATATATACATGATATTATTAATACGTCATCTATTTCAAATTTGTCTGTTGCGGATGAGCATACCCCGTCCTTCGGAGGGACGTTAAGGCGTCGGTCCAATATACATGGAGAATCACAGCTATGAATATGTAATCAGCCAGTTTAGAAAGAGTAGGGTGAACACCCATGTTGTCCCAAATTCGTCCCTGGATTCCTGGGCATTTTTTTTTTCATTGGAAAACAGTGTTTGAACACTGAATGATCGACCCAGGCTAAATAAGACAACAAAACATACAGTTATGATAGTTCAAGTAAATAAATGTTCTGACTTCAATAATTGTCACCATGTTTCGCTATAGAAATAAACTAGGTGGTCCCCAGGTTCCGATCACCTGGTGGGATATGACCCTAGGGCTTTCTGCAGTTCCTTTGACTTGAATGACCCCTAATGGTTTCTGGTTCAGTCTGAACTTGAAGACCCATGATGATCTGTCATGACTTTCAGATTTTTGGGCATCAAACAATCAACCTCACCCTCCAGTTTATGTCCATACATCACTGTTACCTTTTGACTCCTTTGACTTGAATGGACCCTTTGATGATCTTGGCGTGCCCTTTAAAATTTTTAATAAGAGGAAATCATTTATCCAAACGTATTTTTTTTTATAATCATCCGTCCAGTATTAAATTTTGTCAGTTATTCAATTCATCAGGTAGAGAATTGATTAACTTGTGTAAAGTGTTTTTATTATATTATATTTGAAACATTATGAGATCATCTTCGTAATATTGTATAAATATTTATGTTTATTTATTTATATTATGATAAAGAATTTTGAGTATTTGTTGCAATAATGAGAAGTTTTGTGCTGTACCGTAAGTATTGGGTTGCCCTTATGTTCATGTACCTTGTCTTAGTAAGGTTTGAACAATAAAACAAACTTGAAACTTGGCAGAACAATCGACCCTTACACTCCAAGTTTAATGCCCATACACCAATTTTTACCCCATTTAACCTCTACCTGAAAGACCCCTGATGCCTTTGATCCACTAATCAATACAAAATCGGGCTTAGGAAGGTTAAGGGGCACCCACACTCCATGTTTCGTCTGGATACACCAAAGTTCACCCATTTGACATCCTTTGACATTGGAAGGACTCCTGATGACCTTTGCTGATCCACTAAACAAATACAAAAAACACTCGTCTTCGAAAGTCAAGGGGCACCCCCCTATGCAAGCCATAAAGGCCATACGTATTTGCTGCAACGCGTTGCGAAAAAGTAGCACCGCGTTGCGACATTCAGCAACGCGTTGCGGACATTTAAGCAAAGCGTTGCGGTGTCGGCCAATCAAAATCATGAATTCTGTGACGTATTTAAAAATAGACCACCGCGGCAGATAGATACTTTGCAACGCGTTTGCAAACTTCACAACGCAGTTGAGCTTCACACCGCGTTGAAAGCTTCACAACGCGTGCTAAGGTTACAAGCCATAAGGGTCATAACGTATTGCCGCAACGGTTGGTGAGAAAGCACAACGCGGTGCGAAATTTAGGCAACGTGTGCGACATTCAGCACCGTTGCGGTGTCGGCGCATCAAAATCATGAATTTTTGACGTATTTCAAAAATATACATTAACAACGCGTTGCGACCTCACCGCGTTGCCAAGCAATACGTTATGACCCTTATTGCCCTTCCAACGCGTTGTGTAGTGTAACAACGCGTTTTTGAAGCTCGCCGCGCGTTGTGATGGCTTGCAACGCGTGTGAAGGCCATAAATGGTCATAACGTACTGCCGCACGCGTTGTGGATCTATTTTTTTTAAATACGTCACAGAATCTGATTTGATGGTCCGACGCCGCAACGCTTTGCCGGAATGTCGCAACGCTTTGCTACTTTCTCACAAACGCGTTGCGGCAATACTATGACCCTTAGGCTTGTGGACCTTAGCAAATCGTTGTAAAGGCTCGCAAGGCGTTGTGAATGTTGCAACGCGTTGTGAAGGCTTGCAACGCGTTGTGAGTTTCCACAACGCCGTTCTAGATGACTCTGCAACCGCCGTTGTGAGTCTAGTTTTTGAAATACGCCACAGAAATTGATCATTTTAATTGGCCCACACCGCAACGCGTTGCCGACATGTCGCAACGCGTTGCTACTTTGTCGGCAACGCGTTGCGGCAATAGTTTCGGGCCTTATGGCTTTGCCATACCACCTACCAAGTTTCAGGACGTGCGAGAAAATAGACGTGGTCTATTTGACCTCCTTTGACCTTGATGAACCCCTGTGACCTTTGATCCCACTAACCAATACAAACTCGGTCAAGGGGTAACCTCGCGTCCGGTAAAGTTATTTCCCACGGTGTAGTCTGTGACAGACTGGGGGGCCTAAAGAATATTATCTAATTGGTACTGCGCGATGATTAACGTTAATCAGTCCGTCAGAGAGAATGTGTGTAGATGAAACTAATTCTCAAATATTTCCGGAAAAACGAAGGGGTTCTATGGATGTTTTGAATCGAGGAGTCCGTTACAGTTTGGTTTGAATATGTAGCGTAATGGGTCTGAACCTATAGAACCTAGCGAGGAAAATACACGTTTGTTTTTTGTAGGGTACTTCGGTGCTCGCAGACACGGAAAGTAACACGCAATATCTACGGGCGCCATCCACTTTTCCCCACGCCTCGGTATTATTCCAGTTTGAGAGTGTTTAAACGCTCGTTCAATTTACGCCAACTTTTTCTTTAATTTTAGAAACAGGTAGAAACAGGGATTTAGTACCTTAACGGGACCGCCGTTAAGGGGACAACCACCCACCCCCAAGTTTAAGGAACGTGAGACCCTCGTCTCCGAGAAAATAGACACTGACAGACGACCAGACCACCGGTATTAATATATAGATGCTAGGGCTACTATTCTCTAACCCTAATTTGAGAGAAAAATTAGTTCAAAACATCCATGTTTCGGAAGTCAGGACCGCATGTGAAAAAAAAAAAAAAAATCAGTGCCCCCGCCCCGTAACACACACGTAGGTAGGGTATATGAAAGGAGTTGATGAAAGAATATGTGATATCAGTAAATAACGTGGATGTGGTATAGGGCATTATGACTTAAAAAACTGATTTTTTTTTTTCTGACTAGAATTTCGCGACTTATCAGAGGTAACATGAGGCTTTGAATTTAGGTTGTGACCTCCCATAGACTCGACCCGTACCCAGTCATATATTTGTATTCTAAGTATTCAAATGTCAAAGATGGTGCAACCAGTATATTGGAACAAGACCTTGCAACTATTCGCAAAATGCCTTTAGGCGATGAAAATAAAAAAACTCTGTTTACGGCCCGACCGACCCTGATTTTCATTTTTGCAGATTTTAGTTTTTTTAGTTTTTGCCAAAAATCATGTAAATCAGCCTGTTTTAGCCCAAATTATCCCAATTTTGGCAAAAATTTATTCAGAAAAGTGTTTGTAAAAATTATTTTACATTTGTTCTCTGATTTTTAGATTTTGGAGCTATTTTAGGCAATGTTTGAGCTTCAGAAAGAAAAAAAAAATTAAAAAAAAAAAAAAAAAAATCGCTCCCCCGACCCGGACCGACCGTACTCGAAAGGTACGCTCGCCCGGAAAACAGGGTTTTCTTATGTCGTCGCACTTATATGCAGGTTTTTTACCAGGAAAACGTCCACAGACATTTGATTGTGAGTAATTGTAGTCCTGCCTAATGTGAGTGGTTTTTTATATCAATGCTATCTTAGTTTCTTAAGATAGGCAAAAAAAATGTGCCCCAAAACACTCTAGTGCAACCCATTAATCTAATTTTCCGAAATTACTAAGCTACACCGATTTCTGCCAGTTTACCGTAAAAATCTAACAAACATTTACCAGAAGCTGTCGCCTAAAGAAAATATGTGTCCGCACAGGCCATTTACACCTTTTCAAACTATGTGTATACACATGTCACGACCATGTTGATCAAACATACTCGCTTACTTATGGGCCACACACTGAGAAAACCTCCGGCTTTCAATGAAGGTGGACCGTGTGACTCTGAAAGTAACTTCACATTGATCAATCTGATGTAATTATAGGCGTGTCCGGAGGAAAACTTCAGCCCGCCTGCTGTAACCATGAGCAGTTGAACATGTAGTAGACTTCTTTACGTGCAACTACATGCTAGTTTGGAATAGCACATATCAGATTTAAAATTATATTAACTGATAGTATATGGTTCACAAGATAATGTTGTGTTCTGATCATACATCTTGAGCCTAAACTAATCTTGATAAAAGTTCCCCTATAGACAAAATGGCATACATATCGAAAGAATAAAATTTGTCACAGCTTGAAGTAAATCAAATAAAAGTAACCCCAAACCCTTTATTTCAGGAACAATTATTCACTTGTAAAGAATTATAACATTAATTCTGTTTTAGTTTTTTAAGAAATAATGATCGCCGAATCTAGTTTCCTAAACCCAATTATATTTCTTTAATTAACCAAGAATCATAGTTTATACTAAAGTTTATGTTCATCAAATAATATCACGGGCATATTGACGTGTTAATTGTAACACTGGCGTAGTAGGGATAATTGGAAGAATGGCATACATGGCTAAACCGTGTGTTTTTTTCCGATAAGGTTTCCGAAATCATATGTGTTTCAGAAAGAAGTGATGACCATACTGAAACACCCATGTAGATGGGCTAATAACATAACAGCGAGGTTTACATGCCATACGTGATAACAAAGATTATCTAGCTTCCAAGCAATTGAACGGCCTAAATGTTTATCAGTTGGCCATTTACCCTGGAACCATTTCCCGTTGAAATATCCACCACAACCGATCCCACCACTTGCATCTGTAAATAACTGGAGGTCCCTGTGTCCTGCCCAAATTTGATCCGGAATAATTGAAATTCCATTGAAATCTCTAAGAAATATCAACCACATCTGTAGGTCACTTTTTGCCCCAGATGATAAATTGATTTTGTCCTTTGCATTCTTTACACCGCAGGTCAGATCAATTAAGCGACGTAAGAATGCCCTACCAGGAGAAATGGCCTTGCAAATAAATGACAAAGAACCAATCAAAGATTGCAAAAGTTTGAGCGTGATTGACGACGAGCACAAAGCAGAATTGATTTTTTCTAAGGCCTTACAAATTTTCTCACACGGAATTGAAACTGTCTGACGAACCGAGTCAATTTCAAGGCCTAAAAAAGTAATTTTTGTCGATGGGCCCACTGACTTCTCTGCTGACAGAGGAATTCCGAAGTTCTTACAAACTTCTTCAAATCTCTGTACTAATAACCTACATGAAAGAGAGCCTGAATTATTAGAACTCCCTGTGACCATGAAATAGTCATCCATATAGTGGATAATCCTATCAGTACTAGCCACTTGGCGAGTGACCCACTCCACAAATGACGAAAATTTTTCAAAAAGTGCAGGAGAACAGGAAGCCCCCATTGGCAGTGCTTTGTCAACATAAAATTTACCATTGACATTCATCCCAAGCAATTCAAAGTCACTAGGGTGTACAGGCAATAATCTAAACGCAGACTCTATGTCCGCCTTGGCCATCAATGCACCTTTTCCCGCACCTACAACTAAATTTACAGCCGAATCAAAGCTAGTGTATTGCACAGAACAAACACTTTTATCTATACCATCATTTACAGATTCACCTGGTGGGAAGGAAAGATGATGTATTAATCTGAACTTTCCTACTTCACTTTTGGGGACTAGACCAATTGGAGAAACGATTAGATTTGGCAATGGCCGAGAGGTAAATGGACCGGCAATCCGACCCAATTTGATTTCTTTATCAAGTTTTTCACAAGCTTTTTCGGGCATTTTAATTACAGAAATAAGATTCCGAGCATCCCGCGCCATACGAGCACCATTATAAGTAAGTTTGAAGCCTGAAGAAAAACCATCAGAAAGAACTTTAGCAGCTGACTTATCATAATAAGTTTTAAGATATGGTTGCATAGCAGAAATATTAACAGGTGTTTGATATTTGCAACAAATACAATGATAGCCCTTCAAACAAGAAGGTGGATATGGAACGCTAATTTTTGCAATTTTTGAATCCATGATCCGAGTTTCCACAACGGGCACACGAGTGTTTATAGGTGCATTTTGTGCGTGGACACCCAGATTTGTTGAAGGCAAAACACAAACCCCGCATTGCAGATTCCCTCCACAAGGAAAATGATTGGCCCTTACCCCCTCGAATGGCCTTGGATTTTGCACGAAAAACCACCTAAAGGCTTTCCCTTTGCCTGAAAAGACATGGAATTTGTTGGAAAAGCTCTAAAAGAAGGGGCCGAGACATATAAAGCCCACAGCTCACCATCTATTATGGCCCAGGACCTATGAGGTTGCTGTTGCTGCCTAAGACGGAATTGGATGTCATAGGTGCGCCATCCCAATCCGCCAAAGCGTGACGCGGCTGACCGGATAACGTGACAATACTTCAGTAATTCTTGTACACGTTGAGGATGAGCCTCTAAAAACACCGAGGCAAAAACCAAAAAGGCTGATGTCCAAATGTGAACCGAAGAAATTTGCTTCTTCGGCTTGTGAGCTTTCCATAATAAACACCCATTTTCATCCACAGATAATTTAACATCATGTGGTTCATCACCAATACACTCATCCTCAAGAAGCAATGCGAGATCAATGTATTCACCATTAATTATTTTTGATTTCAAAGACTGGGAAATTCCAAAAGAAAGAGGCCCACAAATTGATTTCAATTGATCCTGCATTTGCGAATTATCGATTTGAAAACTAGCCACACCACTTAACTGAACACCAGCATTTAATAGGGAACTATCATTAACTAACCTATTACTATTATTGATTTGACTTTGTAAGAGATTGGACTGAGTGTTTAGCAAATTTGGATTTGTATTGACACAACTAGATGTAATTGAATTGACATTTAATAAAGAACAAGCAGAAGGCAATTCCCTCTCACCGTTCATTCCAGTTCCACTCAAAAGCTGGTCAGCTGACAGAGATGAATTTCCCATCCTTGGTTGACTTGGTTGACTTACTTGGCCTGTTTGCGAAATATTACCTCCAGCGACAGATTGGTTTAATAGTCCAGGCTACAGATTCATTGATACCTAATATCAACCTTGTTTTATTAGATATATAATGTTTTTCAACCGTTTCTAGACCAGTTTTTTATGCTGATTCTGAATCCGATGGATGCCAGATGAGCAACCGTGAGCATTTTTGTAAAAACGCAAAAAATCAAAATGGCCACCAAAACACAAAACATTCATCTCTTGTTCACTCAAAAGTTGTGAATTTTCATCCTGTCTCGTTTAAACATTCATTGTAACCAATTAACGTATGATTCTGTAACCACGTAATCAATGAATTCAATATGGCCGCCAATACAATAAAGTGTCTGATCGTGATCTTTTTTTGACAGCAGGTTGGTAATTTGGTATCGATCCTGGTGTTTTGACAATCAAGAAATTAATTTAAATCATAAGACATAATTAAAAATATCGTTAGCCTACAGCGTGAACGAATTACTGACCTTTATTGATTGACATTTGCAGCCATATTGAACGCCTATCTAGGATGCCATCTTGCAGATATCAATTACTTTGATCATGTTATGATATTTAAATTGATCTGAAGCAGTTATAGTGATATACACAAACATGGCAGCCCTTGCCTTTAAGTAGTATGAATTTTGCCATTTTGGAGCCATCTTGAATGGTTTATTGATTTGATTAATTAGAAAATTATTGAAAGCTATTCATAATTGTTTCAATTAATATATTAATTGCTAAAGCATTGGTATATATATCATGTTACCATTCTACGGTCAAAAGTAGACAAATATCAGATGCTTTGTTGTATTGGCGGCCATATTGAATCTCTTAATTAGGTGGTTAATGAATCACATTTTAATTGGTCACAATGGGTGTTTTGACTTGACAGGCCAAAAAAATTACAACTTTTGAGTAATTAACATATGAGTTTTTAGTGTTTTGGTGGCCATTTTGAATTTTTGCGTTTCCTCGAAAATGCTCAAGGTTTTTTGTCTGGCATCCATCGGATTCAGATTCAGCAGGAAAAACTGGTCTAGAAAACATTGAAAAACATTATATATATGGTATAACAAGGTCACATGGTCTGTAGCCTGGACTATAAGGTCGATTGACACGCTGCACTATTATTTCCTGCACTGTTTTGGATCAAACGCACAACTTCAGAAGGTCTATTGCTCGAGCTAGCGGCCCTGAAATCTGACGAAGTAGTCGGTAATTGGCCAATCCTGCCTGAATAGTAAAGGCAGTAGTAGAAGTTGCAGCTTACTGAACCCCCTAACGCTCCTGGTCCTCCGCTCACATTTCCACTAGCTGCAGTTTGCGCAGTTGTTTGGTGACGAACACGGTTCCAGAAATTTACACCGCATATCGTAACCGCGCGCGTTGGAATTTGTTTTTGGAGCTACAGAACATGGCGCTGGCTGACTTCCGGTTCAGAGTTTGCTAGTTGAACGTGCCGCGAATGGAATCCAAATACGATTCTACAGAATTATTTTGATGCCGAGCTGTTAATTCCTCTCATAGCATGAGCCTGTGATCTTGTTTGCCTCGAAGACCTAATTGGAGCAAGGATTTGCTGCCGACGCTTTCCTTTTTGTACCGTCTCTTTCTCCCCATAGCGTCCGTAGAAACCCGGCCTTAATTACAATAATTACCTGATCGACAACGCTTCCGATGTAAAAATGTAAATAAAAGACAGTTCTCACGGGTACTCTATTTGTCGTAAATCGTCCCCCTTAATATAACCGCAGCAGTCCCACACAGGCTCGAGCATTAGAAATCATGTAAAAAACTAAATCACGGCTAAGATCAAACCTTTGCAAAACAATTTTTTTGTCAAAATACCGAAACCATGACTAGTTCCTACGCAGATCTGATGCTAATGTGATGACAGTACAAACCAAGCCAAATCCCAGGGGGCAAAGCCGACCGGCCCATTGGTCATCCGAGTCTCAAGCCATGGGAAATGATTGGATGCTGACTGGGCGTTATTGCAAGTAGCAAAACAATAACAATGCCCAATGGGCCCATACATCCATTCTCTGCAGTGGACACATCGTTTTCCTCCGCATAATCTTCATAAAACGTTATTCTTTTTCTTCTTCCATCGATGTTACAACAAACGAATGAATTTAACATTACAGCACAAGGACTCCTTGCGCACGGCATCTACACTTGTAATACATGTATCTATTGTAAAGCAGGCATGCAAGGTCTAACTGGGACACTGGCGTACAATATATTTACACACTATTAATACATACATTCACCCAGATTGCTTTAACTTTTTAACCATTCAGTGTAAACATTTTAATAATTAATACTGAACGATACATAGGTTAAAATTTACAAATTTGATTATAGCGGTTTTCCCGAAGCGCTACATTCTACACTGTATGTATTACAGTAATTCAATGACTTAAAGGCCCGGTTCTTATTTTTAAAAGCTCCAAGGTCCAATATTCTGGCAGTAACGCAACATGGACAGCTACCCCTACTTACATTTCCTGATCATGTTCTAAAAGAGACGAAGAAGGAAATTGATTTTTTACAAAAATTGTATCATTGAAAAGCCCAACTACTGCTCAGTCGTAAAACACAACCTGCAGAGCGTAAATTAGTTTTCTTTCTATTGAATATCTTGCTTGGTTTTGGAACTGAATTGTCAGCTCATTTGGCAAAAAAAATCAAAGCTTTAAACACACCAAGGACACGGTACGATGTTATTTTGTTGTGTTATTATTTTGTACTGGAATTTAACTAGAGTGCTACTACGTGAATATTAAACTTCAATAGAAGTAATATATATTTATTTCACATATAATATTCGTGGGAAAATATTGCTTACAGACATAATAACATTCCTTTATCAGCCGATGATTTAATTAATTATTCTCCTTTTTTATGTTGTCTGCAAGAGGGCACATAGAGATTGCTTTGGTAGTGTTTGCGTCTGTTCGTCTGTGCTAAAATGTTGACCCAAATGCTAACTCTAAATGTAATTGCCCGCTGTTTCCACATAATGTGCGCACATTTCATGCTACTTGCATAAGTAGACCAGCTGGGTAGTGATCCCATGTTGATGACCTCGTGTGAACGTGTTGACCCCATGTGACCTTTGACCCATTCCATAAACCGCGACGGCAGGGATCAACCCATGCGCTCGGTGAATTATGAGGGAGTATCAAATATTATTAAATAACACAAAAAAACTGCTGAACCTCTATGGCATTGGCATCTTTCAACGACGTGTTTGTGTAGTATTAGTAGGTGTGTATCTTAATTGTTTGGTTTTTGATTGGGTGTGGAGTTGTGGGGTTAATTTTGTAGGAATGGTAAATATAGAAAGAAAAATATTCAATAGGACATACTAACATAATTTCAAAATACCATGCCCTAAATATTACTTAAACCACATCTTATAACATTTCTTTTGATAATGTCATTCCAATCTTTATTCACTTATACTAATAACATAAAAAACAAAATAGTTCGAAAAGGCGATGTAGCCAGGAGCTAAGGACGACATCTGAAAGATTTTAGAGGCCATATCTATGCAGGAGTATATTTGTAAATGAAGGCCATACCAAAAATACCACAGTTACAAAATATATATGAAAAAAAAATTAAAGTATTTCAGGCTATCTTACAAGTGATAAAAAAAGCTAAGAAAATTGACCAGTCTTGGTCGTATTTTGCGTAAAAAAATGATAGAAGCAGAATTGACAGTTTACTAGGGGAATTTGTGTGGGGTTTGGACCTCTGCACATTGATTTGTGAGGTTTGATGCCCAGAGAAACAGAGGCTGAAATTAATTTTGGATATTGCCACTTATTATCATAAGAAAATTAAGCCTCTGCTACCAATTTTAATGCAGAATAATTTGGCATTGTAACTTGTACCAAGATCAAACTTGAGTATTTGTTCCCTGCGGTAGGGAGATTGCGAAGATTTTGTTCGAACGGGATGGTAAGTTCGATGGCAATGATCTTTTTCGAATTTCGGTTAATGAGGACTAGGTCTGGTCTCTGCTGAGTTGCCAGTATATCCGACAGTAACTTTGTTTGTATACCGGTGAGATCACAATAAAAGGTCCACGCAGTATCAGCTATTTCGCAAAGTGTGTCATGGACGATACGCAGAACAGGGTCATGACGCCATGTGTACCTGCCTTGCTGAAGCATGACCTGGTAGTGATTTAATACATGATGAAGTGTTTCCTTTTTAAAACATGAATTACAGTTTGTTGTCATCTACTTGCCCCAACGGCTGAGATTATTTGGTTGTTGTGAAGGTGTTAAGAAAAGAGTTTTTCATAATAAATAAATTTCATTACACCTTTGGGCATGTTGAAAATAAAAGATTTCCAGATATAATCGGCCTTTTCAAAGATGGACACACGTAACATGTCACCCTGGATAACGAGATATTTCAGTTGATTGATCCATGTTTCATTGATTTCATCTTTGATAGACTTGATTAACCCAGCTTTTTGTGAGATGACATGGTGGTACTTTCATAACAAACTTTACATTTACTTTTTGCATAACAAGTAACAGAAAATTTCGTGGACCATAAAGATTCTCTAGCAAGCTTGGAATCTAGAGCATTATTGACTTTTACATCACCTTTGGGTCTTGATGACATATAGGCAACAGAATGGGCTTCAAGGTACACTTCAGGAATAGATTTAATATCGGTTAAATGAGGAATGCGAAGAATACCCGGTATCCCTGATCTAGGCAACCCAATCCAATTTTCAGGTATCTGTGAACTATTGAGTCGAGTGCAAAAAACTTTTGTTTTTGTAATGTCATGGACAGTAAGCAAGAACCGTCATGAAGGTAGAAGGTAGTTTCGACAAGAAGGTTGTTGATTCTATCAAGCCGGGTAACAAGGTGGTCCCTGACATTATCAAACACTTCTTCTTGCTTTCCAGAAGAAAAACAGAGATGATAACCAAGAAATTTATGAGGCTCATTTTCAATGGAATTGACATCATTACCAGACAAGTTAACACAATAGATGTTGGTTGCCACTTACAATAGACAGTGGTTTGCATTTAACTGGTTTGAGTTTATTGGTAGTTATCAAGTTGAAGTAATCTGCAAATGGGATGGTAAGATATTTCATACAATTAATTAAATAGCCCAAACCCTCATTTTCTTAAAGTTTTTCTAAGATGGGATTGAACACTGCCAAGAAAATGATGGGAGAGAGTGGATCTCCTTGGAAGACACCCTTTTGAAAGCTGAAATTTGTTGACTTCCAATCTTGAGTGACAACTCTGACTTGAAGTCTGGCATATAAATTTTCAATGTAGCTGGTGGAAAATGAAACCTAGAAAGTGAGTGACTGATCAAATCGTGGTGAACCGAACCAAAGGCATCTTCAAGGCCGAAGAATGTTATGTGACATGTCCGCTTATTTTTTTGGCATGACAGATAAATTCATCAAGGACTTGGTTGTGTTCAGTCACTCCGTTTATACACCATAATACTAAATTCATATATTGAGTGTTATTAGTAATCAGAATCTAAACAGTTCTTTGTTGTTTTGACAAAATACGCAGTTGGAACAATTCTACGGTCACGTCGTGTAAACGGCTTTGCACAGATTTACTTTTCATAAAATGTGCTCCTCTTCCTCAATTACCCATTAAAATTCTCCAAACCGGAAATCATATACTTGGAATGTCAATTTGAATCTGTTAACATTTTCGTTTGTGGTTTATGCATTTTTTTTCTCTATAGTTACAATGTGTTTGTAGCGGAAATACACAATTCTTGTTACATGGAAACACTCAGCTGACGGTAAAGGGACAGGACGAGATTTTCCGAGGATACAAATGTCTCTGAATTTGCACTTGATTGGTTGTATAACACTTGCCGAGAATGTTGCGAATATTTATTGGACAAACAAGTAGAAAAAAAAAAAAAAGAAAGTTTTGAACTTGTCTGCTGTCCTAATCGACCCATTCTCCTTTTTAGAAAAAAATAAATTAAAATAAACCAAACAAACAAGTTTAAAAACAACAACAACAACAATAAAAACCGAAAAAAGACCACGACAAAAACAAAAGCAATTATTCTTGGGTGGCAACCCTTCGATTTTGACGGCATACCCTAACACCGGTGAAGGCGCTACCTTCACTCTTTTTTTCGCTAAATTGACCTTAAAGGGTGAGAAAATGATCACCTGGAAGCTTTTTACAAAATATTTTTAGAAATTTTAGCGCACCGGAGGAAAGTTCATGGCCACCCCCCTCTTGGTAAGACGGGGGGGGGGGGGGTAAAAAAAAAAAAAAAAAAAAATGGGGGGGGGGGGGGGGGTAAGGTAGGTAAGGTAGGTGCGTTCCATCAACTGTTTGCACTAACGTTTTCAACTGGAAAGTCATTACACATTCCCAAAAAGTAATCTATATTATAATATCTTACAGACCAACATTGTATAATTAAATGATATGGACTTTCGCACTTGCGAACCGTAGTCATTTTACAATCATCCTAGAATCAATCATTCTAAAAGAATCGGCTTTATATCAACAAAATCAGAGCAAATAAAAATGATCAGATTGAAAAGGTTAAGGACTTCATTTAAAGGTTGAAGGTAGCACACCTGAAATGTTGCAGTGTCGAAATATACACTAACGCAAGATGGTTTAACATTTTATTAAAAAGAACCATTGCGTGGTAACAGTATAGCGGGGTTCCTCGTTGATGACGCACTCTTTTTTAGTTTCCCACTCTTTTTTAGTTTTCCACTGCTAAAGTGTTTTGAATTAATTTGAAATACTTCTATACAAAACACAAAACATGATCTAAATATTGAAAGAGGTGGATGGAATTCTACGCCAAGGTTCCATTCACCATATTCACTCCCTCATTGCTTAGTTGCAAAAACCAAATATCAGATTTCACTGTGGTTTGCGATATCGGTTTTCTAACGATTTCAATTAAGTTTATTTTAAACATCAAATATCTGACTTATGAGTAGGATATTAATAACATCCTTTCACTACGCAAGCAAGGCACATAAGGTACTTTGGTAATGTTAAATGGATTCTGTGGTATGAAGAAGTATTTGGATACAAAAGAATCTCATCCAGTCGTTTTGTAATATTTGAAAAGAATGTCGGTTTGTGCAAATTTCTAGATATAGAATAAGTACGTTGCTTCCGTCGAACTTCCGATCGATAACAATGGTATGCAAATTAACTGACCTTTCAAAATCCGTGGCAAAAGTTAACTTTTAAGTTATATATAACTTTTAAGTTACACAAAATGTAGGAGAGTGAAAATATCACTCTCGTAACCAAGAGTGGAAATTGCAAAAATCACTCCAAAGAGGGGGAAAATCACTTTCAAAGATTAAAAATAAACTTCCAAAGAGTGAAAAATCACTCCGAAAAGTGAAAAAGTGAAATTTGACTGTTTGAAGAATGGTCTACAGAGTCCATTGACTTTTCACTCTTTGGAAGTGATTTTTTTTTACAATTTTACCAATACTGCTTTTACATATGTTCATGTTCATTACCCAATTACAACATGCCAAGTTTACATGTACCTTGGTTTTAACCATGTATGTTTATATATGTATATATTTTGCCTCACGGCCTCATTGAAAAACAACTTTGTTGATTGTGTTCCGTGAATAAATAAAGCTTGATTAATTGATTGATTCACTCGTTTGGAGTGATATTTTACTCTTTATGAGGGTGAAATGTTCACTCTTTTACTTTTAGAGAGTAATTAAAATACTTTTTAGGTATTACAATAAGTAAATTTAATACCGAAAGGAAGGGGTATAATAAAAGAAGGGATTTTGTAATTAGATTTGGGTATCACCGATTGTAATCAAACAGCAGCGTTGGAAACGTGAAATTGTTGTCTGTCCATTATGAAATAACGCAATCTCACGCGATTGCGAGAACTCGCGGTACAGCTAATGGATGAGCGTTGACACGTACATGGCGCTATTTCTCGGTTATTTCATATTGGAATGACGTATTTAGCGGCGGTTGAATTATTATCGGGATCCGATATTAAACTGGGATTTTACACCTGAAATTTGAGATTACTCTACTCAATGTTCCTGAATGATGATATGTTCGTGTCATATACCATATCAAAACCCTTCCTGAGAAATTTCGAAAAATGTTTCGAAATATTGTTCTGGTTGCCATGGTAACTACGTAGAATTCCCGTGTATAATTTGGGTAACATCACACTTCATTACCTTAATATTACAAAGTTTTAACAAGCATTTTGAAAATTTGTGAAGATATTACAATTGTAAGATTCCCAAAATTATAAGCTGATCTCATTTGACACCTAAACTATTTCACTTCCGGAAAAAAAAATATTAAAGATTAGTCAATGGTTTAGCTCAACTAAATCATACCTTACAATTAGTACTTTCATAACATACAAACATACAAAGCATGACTTAAAGCTACCTTTAAACACACATTTACCTAAAAACCCACCTTAATGCTATGCATGGATTTGTCCTACAATCTGACATCCCTAATTGATGATAATCCTGGATTTTTGTTTTCTAAGAAATCATCAGTGCCCTTTATAAATAAGGATTTGTGTAATGTCTTATGATAGATTGTATTTATGGTATGTAGATTATAAATAAATGCACTCATCTAGTACGCTGATAGTGATTTTGGAATTGCAGAGCCACAAGGCCGTATCTGCATTTTTCATTAGAAATCATTGAATATTGATAGTAATTTAATTTGAAATCTATTTTCATGTTCAACACATTTATACAGTTTTAATGCTTCCTTTTACAAAAAAATAGCTCCTAAAACTAACACAAAATACACGTACATTGATTTATAACACAATAGTTGCCATCTATTTATCTACCATCTATTTTCAGTGCTTTCTTTATGTTTGATATTTTCTTACGTAACTGCTAAAAATAGTACCGTTACTTTTCTCTGTGAGATTCTTTTTTTATTTATTGTGCTGTAAAATAGTTCGGGGATTTCTTACAAGTCAATCTGGTGCGTAATTTGATTTCATCTCTAGATGTATAATTATGACCCTTTCTCTGAAAACAAAAATAGGCACTCTCAGCTGTTGTTTCAAGTATCACAAAACAACGCCAGTTTCTGCCATATTGGTTTGCCAAGCACTGTGTATTATTGAGACCAGTGGTGTAGCCAGGTGGCGGTCCGCGAGCGGGGAGAGAGTACCCCTATGGAAAAAGAGGAGAATGGGAGAAAACTATAGGAAGATAAAAGATGGATAACATGTTAAATCAGCCCTTTTCGCGCCACTTTGCCCTACGACGGGGATGTTTTTCCTCTGTGATCGGGACATTTGTTGCACCTACCGGTAACTTGCCCTCTCGGATCCACCGGGTTGGCTACGCGCCTGGTTGAGACGACAGATAAAATATGATTCGAAACGTTTAAATGTGTTGTGTTGTATTCGGCCCAGACAGTCCATGAGGTGCGTTCAGTTCACTGTGTAGACATTTCCAGATTTCAACTGGAAAATTATGATATTTAAAAAAAGTAGTCAGTAAAAGATCCAATATTGTATAATTAAACGATATGGATTTGCGCACTTGGGACCCGCAACCACCGCAGACGCAATAATTCTAAAATTAAATCGCCCTGGTATTAACAAAATCAAGCCGCAAATAAAGATGGTCAGATTGAAAAGATTAAGAACTTCATTTAAGGTTGAAAGTAGCACACATGAAATATCGCAGTGTCGAAATATACACCAACGCAAAATTGTATAAAGCTCTAATTAGAAAGAACCATGGCAATGCAACAGAAAGAAGAGTAGAGTTCCACGTTAATTACACGCTCTTTTTAGTTTTTTCCACTGCTAAAACTCAGTGTTTTGAATTAATTCGAAATACTTCCAAACGAAATAGAAAACAACTTAATATAGAAACAGGTGGATAGAATTCACCACCGTTTCCATTCAAGATATCCACTCATTGCTTAGTTACAAAAATGAATACAATTGCTCAGCTTCGGATTTCACAAGATTCCGACAGTTCTGTGTGGTTTGTGATATCTGTTTTCTAACGAATTTATTGAAATTTATTTTAAGCATCAAATATCTGACTTATGAGTAAGATATCAATAACACCCTTTCACTACGTAAGGAAAGCATATAAGGTACTTTGGTAATGTTAAATAGATTTTGGAGTATAAAGGATATTAGATATAATAGAATAGGCATCTCACCCAGTGCTTTTTGTAGTTTGTAGTATTTGCAAAGAATGTCGGTTTTGTGCAAATTTCTAGACATAGAATAAGTACATTGATTCCGTCGAGCTTCACGATCAGTAACAATGCTATGTAAATTCAATGTCCTTTTAAAATCCGTGCCATAACTTCTAAGATCTTCATCTAAGAATTAACCACAATGAAAAGTTAAACTTCAAATTTCAGTCAAATCTAATTTCCACTATTAGTTACTTTAAAATCGAACGGCTTTGAAATTTTACTTCAAGTTGACCTTGAAGGTTTGAACGATTGCTGGTCTGTAGTACTAGCAGAAAAAGCTCACAGATAAGATCAACGATACATTTTCTTAAACAGTGTGACAAGAAGAATAGATTAGTAATGTTTAGTTCAATTGATACACTTTATCCTGTACACTTTACCCCCTTATTCTTAAGAGGAATAGTTCATTGGTAGAACACCAGCGCTGTCACCTTCGGAGCCTACTTTTATCAGTTTTAAGATAAGTACTCCTGATATATCTCCCTCTGTGATGGTGACTTAGTAAGGAAAACTCCACCTTATGCAGTATCTCTTTGTCTGGATTAGTGTGTTCTAAGGTCTCTGGGCTTTGGACCAGATTTTGGCGGGTTAAACCTGGTTTTGTGAGCGCTCAACCATTTCACTTCCCTCAGAGCATAGTGCTGGAGTTGCTTGTAGCTCCATCTGTCTGAATGCCTTTGAGGTTCTGCTGAGTCAGATGACATAACTCGCTCTGAGTGCAATTTTGGCTGCTGCTTTTTCCTTTAGGAATGCCCAAGGACGCTAGAGGATGGTCTACATACTTCTATTGGAAAGTAGTATTTAGACCATCATCTTTTTTCACAGTCAGCCACTAGATCTTGTATTTGCACTTCTTTCTTGCATATACATTGGATAGGTTCTCCTCCATAGGGACCGTCAGCTCTATGATGATCACTTTCTTTGTTTTGGTAGAAAAAGTGGTGATATCTGCACGGATATAGCACCTTCTTTGAAAGTTTGAGCTTTGTACCGTTTTTTCATGTTTAGTGTTGTTTGTTTTGTATTAGTTTTGTTCTAAACCTAGTACAACTCCATAACATATAAAGCATTTGTTAATGTTACCTTAAACATACATTTACCTAAATGCCCACTTAAATGTCATCATGCATTGTGCCTAAACAATGAACTAATTGTGATAATCCTAGCAGTTGTTTCAAAGAAATATCAATAGTGCCATTTTACAGGATAAGGATTTGTGTAATGTCTTGTGAAAGATTGTATTTATGCATGTACTTTATAATTAAAATCTTCATCGTGTACATGACAGGACTGAATTCGTTTTTTTCAAAGGTCTTAGAGACGCAAGTCATATAATTTAGCAAAGACCGATGAAAGCTTGAACAGTTATTTTAAAATCAGCATAGTTCATGTAATTAGCATGTTGGGGTTGTAACTCCAGGAGAGGTGCAATTATTTGCCTATGTTCACACTCCAGAAATGAGTTATTGCTTGAGTAAGTGTATCAATAAACTTCTACATTTGGTCCTATTAGCTCTTGAAAATTGACTCTAGGTTTAAGTTGCTAGAGTAAACAGTATTGGGTGGGGGCAGTATGCGACCAAGTGTGAGCTTTGTGACATAAGTAATTCCTAAGTTACAATGTGTTAATATGATTAACTTGGGTCCACAAGGTCCCTTATCAACTTAAACTGGATAAGGGGGGGGGGGTTCCTAAGGACCATATTTTGTTTTTGGGCCGGCGTTTTTTAACGATGCAATGTTTTGTGTTATATTTTTGTATTTTCTAACTTTAGTTGCGCTTGAATTGGAGCAAAAAAATTCAATCCATCGCGTCGTTTTGCGTTAATTAACATGGATCCCTAGGAAACCCCGTATGCACTAAAGGAAGTGCTCATGACAAAATTTAAAAAATTGACTTAGGTTACTGTGATTGATTTTCATAATGCATACACCTAGTGACATAACAAAGAAATAATAATAAAAAAACATCTGGAAAGTTATGATAGTAGGCAAGGGTGTCCTACAATATTTTAGATAACATCGTAGAGCGGTTACTGTAAGAACCTTATGGTTAAAGTATACCGTAACCTAAAAAATATAAAATGAAGAGCATTTCATTTGTGCTTAAATATGTAAATATAGTTCATCCTTCACAATTAAAGCAATCAGCAAAGTCTAGGTGAATCAGTGCCGTAGAAAATGCAGAACCGAATTAGTGTCTTTTTCGCACATTTTTCCGCAAAATGAAAAATCAATGTTTTGCCCCTAATTTGGCACTGAACAATCGTCTTTCAGTTTTTAGTTCTTTCTTGTTGCTGTCTTGAGCTTCTAACATGGGTGGAGTTCATATAAACTCCTTTCGGAAAGGGTATATGGGGGGGGGGGTTGTCCCTGGAAACCGTATGCAATAAAGAAAGTGCGACCCTTATGCAGTTAAGCAATATTAGCACATTGTGTTTGAAGAGCGCCCCAATTTTTCAAAATTTGGAGATTTTTTACACGATTGACATGGTAAACTGGATAGTAAACCTGTACCTGGGAATGGTTAAGCTCGAAAATGTCTATGTGTCACAAAAAAGAAGGATTTTGTACTAGATAATTATTATCGGGGATCCCGATAATAATTCAACGGCTGCTGGGGAAAACGGCCTTCCATGTGAAATAGCCGGGAAAATAGCGCCATGTACGTGTCTACGCTCATACAATAGTTGTGTTATAGTCAGGCAAGCCAAGTTAGCTAGGTTAATTCTCGAAGGTGCACTATTTCATATGGACGGACATAAAGTAGCATTTCCAGCTCTGCCGTTAAGTACCAATCTGGGATCCCAATTCTAAATTACAAACTCCCTGATTTTGTGAGAACGTACGCATTTTTAGCATTCTCGTCCGAGGTATAGTTCCTAAACAATTACCAACGTAATATGCAAAAATATCAAATTTGAAAATTGGGGGCCGCTCTTCAAAAACGTTACTAATATTGCTTAAGTGTTAAAAGTTAAATCTCTCTTCCATGTGTTGTAAACATAGACATAAGAAAGGGCGGAAAAGCATTGCACGGATTAATTATAAAGCTACATGCTCGATTACTCGATGCATGTAAGGGAGAAAATTTCGCACTACGGTATAAAAAGGGAATGTTCATGTACACATGGGAGACAGCTGAATCGCGTTTAGTAGGTTATATCTACATTTAGTCATGGCGTCAAAACTTAGGCTTCGTAAGATCCGAGAGTGGTTATGGAATGACTGATGCATCACCGTTCAGCGACATTATATATTATCTCGAAACGATGACAACCAAACCTCGGTGACCTCGTATTGCATTTGCAAATAAGGTCGATTTTTTTTATTCGTATCATTTAATAACCGATTGCTTGGTAAAACACAGAAAAAACGACTCAGCGATTGCTTTGAGTCTTATTGCTAGTATTTTTGAAGACTATCGTAGCTATACTCCATTTTCCTACATTTTATGCAGTAGATCAGCACACACATAAACTGGGTAACATCACACACTAACTGGTGAATAAGGCTCTGCCTGGATAACAGACAACTGCTGCATAACACTGCACACAGAACTCACACCAATCGGGTAAGACAGATACTGCGTCTCGTCACCTTTCTTGTCGGATGGCGCTAAACTCTCCAGCTCCCCTTCAACATCTTCAGAACAGGAGATCACTGCCTGGCTAGATACCCCAAGACCAGACCATTCACTATCCACACCTATGACATGTACTCCCACCTGGTAGCAATCTTCCACGTAGAATGGGTCCCCTTGATAAGGATTCGCACGGAGTTCGGTCTGTTTCAATAAACAGCAATAATGCACCGTGGGGTTCTGCCACCATATCCAGGCACTGCCATGTGGCTCTCCATCACATACTGCATTCACGATCTCAATGAGGTGCCCTACCTTTCGTCTTCCCCGTGGAGAAACCCACCAATCCCACACTCAACATTGAGCGGGCTCCACATACTTCAATACACTTTCGCTGTTGCCTCATTGCCAAGAAAAGAGTGGTTCAGGAGGTTTTGATGGTCACACTCGGCACATCGACGCGAACCTAGCCGGCATAGCTTTACGCATTTGTCACAGTTGCGTCAATATCATGACATCACTGCACAGCGCACACCATTTACGCTCCTATAGCATCTGTACTGCTGGGACACAGCGCCACCGATTCCGTTTCCGCATCGCTAATTGGCCGGCTATTCTTAGACATTTGCTACGTCATGGGACTCCCTAGCAGCCAGACGCTGTGTTAAAGGCTCTGCGATTAGCTAAACAAGGAATGAAAAAACGGTTTCGCGGTACGTTGGTTATCGCGAAAACGACGAATCAGGTGGTCGATCTGATGTTAGAAATGGGTTTCTGACAAAAAAGACCCCTTAGCTCACTAGTTTTTGTAAGCCTGGCGTGTGGCATGACTTGACAGCAACAATCGAGAATTGAGCAAGCTGATAAGGTAAGAATTTTTCACGTATTTTTCACGTTTTTTCGTCTTTTCCAAATATAAACCTATATTATGAACTAGTCAGCTAACTAGACAATTTAGTTAGGAATATTTTGGTGCGTAAATCGTAACGATAGGCCAAGTATTTCGCGCAATCTCCAGTGTACCGCAATGAACAAAAAATCCGAATCAACGCTATCTGACACTGTGTGTACGTGGAGTTTCCCACGTTCAGCCCATTAGGATGCGGTTGATAACTCCCTACCGCAGTGAAGATTTGCCAAGGTTTGCCAAGATTCAACAGTGGGCGGCGCTGTGTGCCAAGACGACACGTAAATGGTGTGAGCGGTATACTCTGTTTCACTTCGTCGTGGTAGGTGAGTGGAACACATTATCGTTATGTGATTTTTCTCCAATGTGTTGGAAGGTTTGCAGTACCATCACGCTTTTAAGGACGCCGGTGTGGCAGGAGATATAGTCCTCCAGGCTCAAAGTCCGGGAACAATGGTGAACAATAGGGCAATCGATTCAGTTGACTCTTCACGCAACATTAATTTCACGGTTGATTGCGTTGTCGTCTATGGAGCCGGATTATGATACCTGCCGGATTATGATTACTTTCACACCGAAATGCTAAAAAAGCTCGACATGAGCTGCCATTACCAGATTTTCGGTTCGTTGCACCCAATTGGTGATTGGGTGCAACCACCTCGAATTTTAAGGCCATACATAAATTGGCTCATAGACTATTTGCTAGAAGCCTCGCTACCAAAATATTCTGATTGACGCGGGCTTTGTGATAAAATAACCTTCTGAGTAGAGTTAGAGTAAGGACTAAGGATTTGATTAGGATTAAGGTTAAGGGTTAGAGTTATAGAGTTTAGATTAGGGTTCACCGCCACTCAGAAAACCTGTTACTCAGAAGGTCCGCTGTTCAGAAAGTTCTGAGTACGGTAGTGTGCCTTCTCATAAAAGAACCTTCTGAGTAATGTATTCCTTGTGGCAAAACTGTATATTAACTCGTAAATCTTACAATCACGACATTCTTACACAAGTTACATTCAGCTGCCGGCAAACGGTGGCTGATTTCTTGTTGCCAGCTTTGTTAAAATGAACCTGAAATCTGGAAAAGAACATCTTAAATTCGCTAGCTTGATGTCAAAACATATTTTGTGAATATAAATGTGATAATCTAATCAGCATTACAAATTACCAAATGTACAAATTATCCGAATACAAATTGTAAGAAAGAAGCAATAATAATAACGCAAGCAAATCTTAATACTGTACTATGTCATATGATAGTATATTTAGATAAAGTACTGCGTACAGTCAGGGAAGGTGGGAATTAATAATATAAGTCTCAAATAAGAAGGTACCTACATGGAAAATAAGGCGACTGGATGGGGAGGGATTAAATAAATCTAAATGGCTTTAGCGGTCAACCACCTTCATGAAAGTACCGTATTAATGTCGATGTTAAAATGATCAACAACACAGATTAATACAGCAAACGAGTCACGTAAAAAAGAAGAACAAGAGGGTGACTCAAGAGCATTAAGGAGTTTGGGTCATTTATACTTTCCCTTTTATTCTTCGCATACACATGGATTCATCGATATGGACACAAAAAATAAGAAAATGTCGTGGTCAGCGATGTCGTTTATCAGATAAAACATTACGAAATTTGATTTTTTTGGCCAAAATTATAGTTCTGTAGAAAAATCTGTTTGGTCAAACATTTCTAGATATAGCTAAAAGTTAGCTACAAATGTTATACATGTAGTACGCTTTCTAATAAGATACAATCGGGTCACAGAGAACCATTTGAGAAATTCACGCAAAAGTCGTTATTTTTGTAGCAAAAACGAATACAAAGACAATGAATTCTATTTATTCTTGATTCATCTGCAACATGTTTTGAGACATGCAGGTGTTTTTGTCAGATATACAGCTTAAAAGTTTTCGAAGAGCACGCTCACAATGGCCTGGATTTTTGGATCAAACTCACAGAAAAGAATAAATGTCGACATATATATATAGCGCCTTACACAAAGTATCAAAGGTCTTTATGTCAGCTGCCATACAAATGCCTAAGGTACACTCATACCTTTGGGTGGCGCTAAATAGATTATATCCTAACAGCTCCCCATTCTGCATCTGCATGGACAAGTGAGGTTAAGTGCCTTGCCCAAGTGCACAACACATTGGCCTCAGTGGGATTCGATCCCAAGTCCTTTGGGTCATGAATCGGTCGTTGTATCCCGGTGTCATAAAATAGAGTGTCCGCGTGACTGAGTGTCCTACCACCCACCTAGCCATTGTGTTCTCCATTGAGTGCTATACGCATCATTTGAACCCAAATGGCCTCGTCTACAAGATCGCGGTTTATCCCGTACATGTTGACATGGCAGCTAGGATATTTCTTTCATGGAGGACACTCAGTTTCCGGGCCACATGTGCCCTAAAAACCGAGTATCTTCAGCGTCACAGAGTGAAAGGTAACATTTTGATTCCTAATAATGTCACCGACTGGATAAGTATACATTATGAAACCTTGTGGGCAATAACAACAGAAGTGGCGAAAGCCTAAAAATAAAAAAAAGGTCGATAATTCGTCAATCCAATAATACATTTGATAACAGACAGGGATTATTATAGCTAGCTTTGATTTGATTCAAATTAAACGTTCCTATATAGTACTGAGCTCCGTAAGCCTCGCCTTTGAAAAGAACATTTTTGTTTATCAGCGAATTACACAGCTAGGTACAACATCAGGTCACTTGACAACAATTTTGTTGAAGTCAAGATGTAACTTATTATTAGCCAAAGCCCACTACGCGTGGTTCGCTGTGTACTGTACAAAGATATACACTACTTTACCCCTTTAGTTTTAAAGATTTAAAAACTGTTATTTCTCTCTAAAATGTAAATCTCACATCGAATACTCATACACGTGTATTATGTTTACACATGTATAAAGATTTGTTCGAGAAATAATAATTTTCTAATGGAATTATTAATTTAAGTATTAGGCCGTGGGACAAAAGAGAACAAAATGCTCGGATAAGGACCAAAGGGTTGCACGTCTGCAAGTACATAATTCTCCCAAAATAAATGTTCTAAAATTATAAAAATCAGTTGAACGTGTGTTCTTGCGTCTCGTATGTGTACATTTTCCAGAAAGTGAATTAAATTTCATCTCAATTTTTCCCTGACCAACGGATGTACTTCATGATTCATTGATTCCAGCAAATAATGGCGTCAATGATAAGTAAATCCGTTCGGTATGCAGAGACCAAGCACTTTAGAGTCTTTTTTATCTGGAACTTCAGACCCATTGCTATTGTACATGCAGTTGAAAATATTTCAGGTATTATCACCACCCTGATTTAGAAAGAGTTATTTTTTCATGATGTGGAATACAAATTACTTGTCCTCGTTCAAGAATAAATAAACCTTGATCTTCTACTGTGTTGTTCAATTAACTTTCAATGGGATGTTTCATCATTTATTCGAAAAGGAAACGAAGATGAACACAAGTCATGAGGAAAAGTTGTTTGGCAGACTAACCCCTAACTTGCCACGCAACCTCTTTTCTATTTGATTTACCGCATTATCAGCAGAAATCAAAATCATTGGTATTCATTCGCACCTATATTAATTAAATCCAGGTAAATGGGTGGCCGAACATGGCTGTGATTATTTCCAAAAGCCAGTATTTTAAAAATAATTTCAGCAATCTGGTGCCATGTTGCATTGTATTGGTGTTTTGTTCTCAAACTTGGTAAATTAATAGAAAGGAGGTCGTCCATATAGTTTTTGCAAATCACTAGGTTCTGGCACACGAAATATTAGGGTCAAAGCTTGCAAGCAAATATATTTCTTCTCCTGACGTTTGTTCATCTTTGTTTCCTCTTTGAATAATGATGAAATTTACGGTCAATGTTATTTAACTCACAATAAAACCTAAAGTTTTATTTTATTCGTGCACGGGCACAGCTCCGTGACAGCTAAATCTAATGGTCGGTGATAACTCTGAAAGTTTTTCAACTTCAAGGACAATAACAATGGTTGTGCAGTTCCAGATCAAAGAGAAGCTGAAATGCTTTGTACTCTGCATACCGGGTAAATTTATTTATCAATAGCACCATATTTGCTGGAGTCAATAAATCACGGTGTACATCCATTCGTCATAGATATTCAGGCAAAAAATGAGATGACATTTTATTCATTTTCAAGTTCTAGCACAACAACACACATGGAACCCACAGGGGAAGCGAAAAAGAGACCGAAATACCTGGCGATGGGAGCTCCAGGCAGATACTAAGAAATCAGATCAGTTTTGCGTGAACTAAACCTGAATGGCCAAGATCAGAGACATCTGTAGAAACAAAAACCAAAACAGATCATTATATTGCGGGGTCAAAAGGATCCCTTCTAAGAAACATGGGTAGTACTTACCTTATACATACAAAATAACACATATGCACACTGCGCACTCGACCCATCCAAAACATTTATTTTACTCAAAACTATTTCTATGTAATAGATGCCGTCGTTTATGTAACTTTAATTATATACATTTTGATGTGACTTCCTCTGATAGGTAATTTTTCATAATCACATTTATAACTTTAACGAAAGCTATGGTATCATTTTAGTCATATTTTTTAGAAAGAATTGGTGATAATATGAGCTAAGCCAGTTGAGTCGACGTTGAGGCAGTTGAGCCGACGATAATTGGAATGGCAGTGGTGGTATTTCCCCCAATTATTAATGAATTGCATGTGAACTTAGATATCGTTATTCGATATTTTGAATTGGAGATGTATCAGTTCAAGATATGATAGCTGATAGTGTCTTTCCCACATACCAATTAGGACCTGCCTCTTTCACTCACTCCTCATAAGCACGGGTTTTGTCAATAAGAAATTTTGGGTGACATCTGGAAAACATATCCTTAACAGTTTGACAAGTTCAAAGAAATTTAATTATTTATTATCACTTTAGTCATTGCATTTTCTCCATCAAGGTACTGGCGCTATCAACATTGAAACGGCGGTTCATCGGATCAAATGGCCTTACATAAAGAAAACTATAAAATCAAATCCTCTGAAGTAATTAGTTCAAACTTGACTCTAGTAAGGGTTGAACATATTTTTGGGGTTTCATGAAAGTATGATTTGAATTTGATCTGAAAGGTGCATCCCCATTCAGCCCCAAAGAAAAAACATTAAGGTGCCGCCATTGCCCTTCCCAAATCCGCATCTGTATCATGTTTTTTATATACGATTTCTTTATTTTTTCAACTTTTTCAGCTGTGGGTCTTTTTTAAACTTCTCAAATGTTACATATATAAATAATATTATTTATAATTATTATAACACCTGGTCATAATTATAATGGAGATAATTTCCTGTAAATATTTTATTTATTCAAATACCATATGCTGTACAATTTCTGTTTGTACAGAAATAGCGAGGAATAGGCAGGAACGTGTCTCGCGTAGAGGTGTAAAGTTGGTCACCATACGCATCTTCTTCGGATCTTGACCAGGGGCCAGAGTGACAAAGCTGACGGTTCATCACACATTGCATGCCCAGACACATCAACGATGGATATGAATATGTGTGTGGTTAGGACTGTATCAAGGACTATTGTGGTGATTTCCAAATGTACTTACGTAAATATGATTGTGGACATAAATAAATCTGCATGAATGGACGAAGAAAACTTCGTAAAGGCGTTGAGCACCATGAGCACCAACTAAATCTCTAAATTATTAGTGACGACTGGCAAAACGACTATGGCAAGTAAATCGTCTACCACCTCTAACGAAACCGCAAATGATCGTTTCCGATTTAGATTTTCTTTATGTCTGTGATCATTAGGGACATATTGACCTTTGTATAAATATTCAAACCCTAATTTCCCTCAATTTAAAACAATCGCCTAGGTTCAGTGCGTCACAAACAAGGTTTTAAAAGGGGGTTTTTGGTTTTTTTTATCATTGACGACACAAACTGATCATTTAAAAAAAAAAGAGGTTACTCTAAGGCATCTAATCAAAATCTATTCTAAACCGAAACCGAATCTTTTTAATATCTGTCCATAATACACAGCCGCACATCCTAAAATCGTAATATAATTCTAGCTAAATCACCCATAATGCTGCATATGTTTTCGTTGGTAGGAAAACCTACAACCCGCATATGAAATTAAAATCCATAGATCAATATATACAGCCGAAGTACGCTCGGATATAAAGAAAGGCTAGAAGAAAAATACTTTCGGGCAAATTGCTCGATTTGCTTAGCACTGCATGCACGTTCCTTGTTTACAGTTCTCACCCTCACACGGTCATATAATACGAACGATTTAATGTAACTAAAATGCACAACGTTACAGTAATCTAGGGTTAGAGCAGACAAAACAGTTAACCGTCTGACGTAGCCAGACTTACTTACTTCAAATGTTAATTTAACTACTTGGTTTATATTTTAAATTTAATGGGTTATAAAAGAATTTAGGACACGATCCTACTTTGTGTTACTAATTTTATTTTTTTAAAGAAGTCATTGTAACAAATCTATTTTATGTTCTAAATGTTGACTGCATTAAAAATGAATACAAATTGAAAGACTTAGCACTTAATTAAATGGATTCCAGACCTATGTTTACGTTATTTACATATAAGCATGTAATTGATTAAAAACAATAACTAATTTTAATTATTATTTGTTTTGATAGTGCCATAAGTCTACATGCCTGGGCAACCACCAAAGGTCAAAGGTTAAAAGTTGACCAAGGACAATTTTTTTTTCATCAAAAGATACGTAATTGAAAGTAAAGCAATTGAAAAAACATCGCCAAGATATTGTTGTGTTAAAGCGCATCCTTAAAGCAGTAATCGAACGGTGGCGGGCAAACTGTTTTTTGTGTCAAAAACTCAACATTAAAAACTGTTGTTTGTAAAAGAACTCAACATACAAAAAGTGTAATATTATTGCTTGAAATAAATACTCATGATGTTAGCAGTTATAGCCTAAACAATTCTTTCTACATTTTTAGTCCAAGTGAAACTATCGAAAGCTGAAGTCCTTTGCAAAAGTTTGAAGCAACATTGAAAAAAAAAACAGAACAAAGTACCAAAAAATTAAAACAAGAATAAGGCCTAAAATGGGTCAGTATAAAATGCACAACACACACTAACTTAATTTTGTGGTGTACAGGGTGTCCCAAAAATTACCTTAAAAGCGCCCCCAATTTCAGGCCTTTATTAAATATTATGCAAATTACTTTCACAATTTTTACCTCTGTTTTTTCACTTGTAACTCCAACGGTCATAGAAGGTTAAAATATTGCTCTACAACCATTATAAAGGAATCAGAATTCTTGGTTCGAAACTCGTGTTTACGTGTTAATTAACGGCCAAGTCAAAATGGATTCTTTCGTGTCGTACCCCTGAAATATCACATCATCTATACAATAAGTCTCAAAGCGCTTTATATTATTCTGCTATCACAAGGGTATATCAAATTTTCACATATTCAAAAGATGTAACCGGTGATTACAACACACATTTACACCTGAGTGAAGTGAGACAACTAAGATAAAGTGTCTTCCTTGAGGACACAACAGGTTGGCCCTGACGGGGTTAGAACCCGCAACCTCTGCATCATACGACGATAGCCGTAAGTGTTCGATCAAGATCGACATTGCTAAATGAAGCGGAACAACTGTTAAGCATAAGCATGTAACAGGACTTGAATATTATTGTATAAATTGCGTTTGTCAATTACTGTTTTACAGTAGTACGGAGATTTATGAAAGTGGATAGAAAATCAATACATAATCTCACGGCGAATTATTATTTTCTACTCCCTGTTACCGATGCCAGAGATCATATTATACAAAGGTCAAAATAGTCGTGTCTTAACTAAATTACGTCTCGGTATGCAGAGAACCACGCACTTTAGAGTGTCTTTTTTCATCTGGAACTGCAGGACCATTGCTACTATACATGCAGTTGAAATATTGGTATATCACCACCCTGATTAGAACAGAGTTATTTGTCTGATGTGGAATACAAATTACTTGTCCTCGTTCAAGAATAAATTAAAACCTTGAGCTGCTACTGGTGTTCAATTACTTAAATGGGATGTTTCATCCTTTATTCGAAAGGAAAAGACGATGAACAAAAGTACATGAAGGAAAAGTTGGTTGGCAGACTAACCCTATACTTGCCCACGCAACCTCTTTATATTGATTTACTGCATTATTAGCAGAAATAAAAAATAATTGGTATTCATGACCTATATTAAATTAAATACAGGTAAATGTGCCGAACATGGCTGTGATTATTCCAAAAGCAGTATTTTAACAAATAATTTCAGCAAATGCCTGGTGCCATGTGCCATTGTATTGTGTTGTGTTCTCAAACTTGGTAAATTTAATAGAAAGGAGGTCGGTCCATAATAAAGTTGGGATCTTGGGTCTGCCATCAGAGGTTTTAGGTCAAAGATTGCCCAAGCAAAAACTTTTTCCTGACTTTGTTCATCTTGGTCCTTTTGAATAAATGATGAAATTTGACGGGGGTCAATGTTATTAACTCCACAATAAAACCTAAAGTTTTATTTTATTCGTGCACGGGCACAGCTCCGTGACAGCTAAATCTAATCGGGCGGTGATTTTTGCTGAGTCAAGAATCACGGTGTAATCAATCGTAGTATATCAGCAAAAAATGAGATGAGGGGGCATTTTATTCATTTTCAAAGTTCTAGACCCAACAACACACATGGAACCCACAGGGGAGCGAAAAAGAGACCGAAATACCTGACGATGGGAGACTCCAGGCCAGATACTAAGAAAACAGGATAAGGTTGGAGAACTAGAACTGAATGGCCAAGACAGAAGACTCTGTTAAAAACAACAAAACACAAAACAGATCATTATATGCGGGGTCAAAGGGATCCATTCTAAGAAACAGGGGTGTACGTAACCGTACACATACAAAATACACATATGCACAAGTGCGCACTCGGAACCCATCCAAAAATTATTTTACTCAAATTATGTCTATGTGATAGATTGCGTCGTTTAATGTAAACCTAATATATACAATTTTGATGTGATCTCTGATAGGGTACGTTTTCAAATCACAATCTTATAACTTTAATCGAAAACTATGTGCATTTTAGTAATATTTTTTAGCAAGAATTGGTGATTTTAATATGAGCTAAGCCAGTTGAGTCGACGTTGAGGCAGTTGAGCCGACGATAATTGGAATGGCAGTGGTGGTATTCCCCCAATATAAGGAATTGAATGTGAAATAAGATATCGGTATTGATATTTTGAATTGGAGATGTATCAGTTCAAGATATGATTACTGATAGTGTCTTTCACACATACCAATTAGGACCTGCCTCTTTCACTCACTCCTCAGAAGCCACGGGTTTTGTCAATAAGAATGTTGGGAAAACATATCCTAACCGTTTGACAAGTTCAAGAATTTAATTATTGATTATCACTTATCATTGCATTTTCTCCATCAAGGTACTGGCGCGATCAACATTGAACGGCGGTTATCGATCAAAGGGCCTTACATAAAACATAAAATCAAATCCTCTGAAGTAATTTAGTTCAAACTTGACTTAGACGGGTTGAACAATATTGTTGGAGTTTCATGCAAGTATGATTTGAAATTTGATCTGAAAGGTCATCACCATTCAGCCCAAAGAAAACCGTGACGCCATTGCCCTTCCCAATCCGCATTGTATCAGTGTTTTCAGATACGATTTCTTTATTTTTTCAACTTTATCAGCTGTGGGTCTTTTTTAAATTCTCAAATGTACATACATAAATCATATTATTTATAATTATTATAACACCTCATGAATAATTAAATGGAGATAATGTACTGCTAAAGATTTTGTTTATTCAAATACCATATGCTGTACAATTTCTGTTTGTACAGAACTAGCGAGGAATAGGCAGGAACGTGTCTCGCGTAGAGGTGTAAAGGTCCCAATACGCATCTCTTCGGTCTTGACCAGGGGCCCATCACACATTGCATAGCCAGACACATCAACGATGGATATGAATCTGTGTGTGGTTGGACTGTATCAAGGACTATTTGTGGTGATTCCAATGTACTTACGTAAATATGATTGTGGACATAAATAAATCTGCATGAATGGACGAAGAAAACTTCGTAAAGGCGTTGAGCACCATGAGCACCAAACAAATTATAAATTATAGTGGACGACTGGCAAACGACTATGGCAAGTAAATCGTTCTACCACCTCTAACGAAACCGCAAAGATCGTTTCGATTTAGATTTCTTATGTCTGTGTCATTAGGGACATATTGACCTTGATAATATTCAAACCCAATTTCTCAAATTTAAAACAAGGGAGCCTAGGTTTCAGTGAGTTCACAACAAGACAAATGGGGTTGTTTTTATCATTGACGACACAAACTGATCATTTAAAAAAAAATAGCGAGTTACTCTAAGGCATCTAATCAAAATCTATTCTAAACCGAAACCGAATAGTTTACATTCGTCCATAATACACAGCCCACATCCTAAAGCGTTAGAATTCTAGCTAAATTCACCCATAATGCGGCAATGTTTCGTTTGGTAGGAAACCTACACCGCATAGAATTAAAAATCCATAGATCAATATATATAGCCGAAGTACGCTCGGATTGTGTAGTAGATTAAACATAAACACATCGGCACTTCTGGACAAAAAGCATGCAACTTGCACAAATTCCTGGGGGTGCACAAAGCGATTAGAAGGGGTGCCCAAAAATCGGACCTCGTAATTACGTCATATGCCCCGCCCCTTTTTTGAATATTGCGTAATATGTTCAAATGGAACTTCAATCAGAAACCTATTATGTGTGGTATCAAATTAAAGCCTGGAATATAAAGATTGTCTTAAAGATACTGGTAGTAGGGTATATAGCATTGATCATTATACTTTCTCATTTGCCTTCTTCCCTTTTTTTCGGTTAGGTAATTAAAGGTCATTGGAGGTCATTTGATATAAATTCCACCAAATTGGTATCAAATTCACCACATGGCAGCATACAATAAAGGCAGTCCAAAATTATGTTCAAACAAATGTGACATTGGAAAAAATAAAATCATAAAATAAACGTGATTGGGTCATATCCAAAGGGAATAAATATGTAGGTTCATGAACAAATAGTATATTCAATTTCACAAATAGATTTTGTGGATATACAAAAGGTGACATCGGACCGTACATTCCAAAAATGGCCGATCAAGCACTCGTACTAATTTGAGGTATTAAACAGAGATGCAATTGAAGTGGTAATATACCTTTTTTTTCCTTTGATTTAAAACGTGTCTTTTTAAGAATCTGCGTTCATTATTAAGAATGAGGCATTTCGTCGTTGAGGATGTAAAAATTGAAACATTGCTGACAACGTACGTCCACAACAGTTATCATTGCAAAATTTAACCCTATAGATGACAACTTTGATTTTTTATCTTTGTTTTTTTTTTCTCGCTTAATTCGGCCTGATGTGTACAGATCTGTTAAAAAAAATAATACGGTCTTGCAAAAGGGACATTACTAAAACATGAGTAATCAAAAAGTACACTTTTGTGTGTACGTCCACGAGGGGGGGGGGGGGGGGTTAGGACGGTAATTGCAAACCAAGAATGTGATTGGAATTGAAATTTTCAGGTCTAATACTTCTGTCAGGGTCTACTTCAAATACAATGTCCAAAAATTCAAAAACATGAATAATTAGAGTTCTGGGTCACAACACAAATTCCAGAGCCATAAAAAAATCCTGTAGTTCACTAAGCAACAGAGGGTTCACTAAGCAACAGAGGTAATTTCCTGCAGCCATTACTCAGAGTTCTCTACTACCTTGGATATTTTCAGGTAGCAAGGGCTTCAATAGCTTTCAGGAGTTGTGCAATATCCTGGTAGTAGCTAGCAGTCCAACCAGAGGCTCTAAGAGCTGGAGCATTTGATGGACATGCGGGAGAACTTTATAATAGCTTTTGAAACCCAGATGTCTCAAACCCCTCTGATATTTCAGGAAACAATTTTTGCATGGAATTGAAATCAATTCAATTGTATTTCGCATGACAATGAGGCTGTAGCCCACTACACGGTCGGTGGTGAAAATAATTTAGAGCGCCTTGGCCAAGGTTACATCAACTACAGTCTCCAAATCTAGTAAAAGGATCCATCAAAAGTATTGGTGAGTTGCAAGCATTCTGTTCAAGCGTTGCCCAAGTATAAAGTGCTGAGACTTAATGGTTGAGCCAGTCCTTGTCAAGTGCCAGCTTTCAGATGAATTTGGCAGTTCACACACGGCAATACCGGCTTCTTTCAAGACTTGTTGTCCAACAAGATCCACCAAGAATGTTGGCAATCATGTTCCCACAGCACAGAGCCATTTATGTGGAGGCCAAGCAGTGTGTTTCAAGTATTATCCTGTTTTAACGGCGGTATTCTGTGAACTAGTTTGTTGGGTACTTCTGCAGCAGTTCCGATAAAGTGTCAGGGCAAATGGTATTTGGGCTCAATTGTTACAAGATCTCTTCCAGAAATCCTACCCTATATCGGGTAAAGGCTAAGCTAAGGATTTTAGTTGTGTGCAATTTTTGGCAAAGCGCTTGCATTAGTCACGTGATCGTGCAACGTATAGAAGAATAATTGCTAAACAATCTTAAAAATTGCCATAGAAATGGCAGAAAATGTGTAGCAACCTGCTAGGCTAAACATGCCTATCCGAAGGCCCTGTCTGGGTAGCTTGTAAAACTCCTGACACCATCCTCATTTTATCCAACGTAGTGTGTTCATTAATGCAAATTTCCAGATTAATTTTGAACCAAATAATACAAGCTTTTTTGGACAGGAAAACGGCCAGTGGATTTACTTTTCTTCTGTTTGACCATCTTGTGTACATCTTTTTTGTATTATTACTATTATTTTAATTTTTGTACTTGATATCAATTATATTTTTTATTTGATTGAATTAACTTTACCATGTTAGCAAACGTTGTGATCTGGAACTAAAGCTATAAATTTTTAAAATGGTATAATTTTTTAATGATTATTTAAGTATTTAGTATCATTTTAAAATTGTTTTTATTTATGTTATAATATTATTTGTTGTTGTGGTTTGATGGAACAAATTAAAATGGAATGCCATGCGTCAGTTGACACGATTTGAAGACATTGTTTTAGCTATTTCCTAAGTATTTCTTGGTCCCACCTTGACCGGACTTGGCTGAAAATCGGCAACCCTCAACCTGGTACAAACATTAACAATGTATTGATCTATGGTAAAAATCAAGCAATACTTGCAGCTTTAATAGTGTATTAAACTTCCACTAAAACAACAGCTTTAAATGATGGAACAACAAAACGGCAATATATAAACATGGGGATTATAGTTTTAAGTGTTATATGTGCAAAAATGACGAATAATACTACTTAAACCAAAATAGACATGGGAATAGTAGGAATAATGGGTCAAAGTTTGTACAGGTGGTTAAAAATTGTAAATTGTTTGAATTAATGAGGTATAGTTCAACAGTATCTGTGATCTAGAGTTTTATTACAATAGGCACCAACAGTTCAAGGTCATCCTGGGTAAATTTGACCAATTTTGATCAAACTGGTTTTTAAAATTTGTCATGGTCACACTAGATATAAATTGTAGATTTGAGCGGGACAGTTATAGAATTAGAGGTATAGTTAGGACCTCACATAGCCCAAGTCACATTTGAATTTCTAATTATGCAACAAAATATATAGATGGTGCCCCAAGTATATTTTGGGCTCCTATTACCCAATAGACAGTAATATTTCTACACAAAGGTAAATCTAAAATTTACCCCATTGTGCCCTTGGACCTATTTGCCCTCTCATAACCATTAAAGTAATACTTCCAGATACGGGGAGGGAGGAGGAAAAAAAAAAAAAAAAATAACCTTTTAATCCTGACAAAGGCGATGAATAACTTTTCCGGCCTCATTTCGACCATTTCAATATTTTTGACCCCTGTATTAAACCCTTGCCCTCAACCATATTCTACTACTTTGATTTTGGGTTTTAAACTTTTTGATACATTGTTCTTAAAGGTTTCCCCAATTACGATTTGGAGAAAAAAAAAAAAAGATATGTTTGCAATATTAGTCTGTTATTAGTCATTAGTCATTATGTTTTCCTTATTTGACTTGGCCCTTACAATAACTTTCTCTTTGAAAAATAATTCCTTCGCAAGTGATAGTAATTTATAATTTTAATGGTAATTATACATGAACCTCAAGGTACGATTACTGTGGGGTCATACTAATAATACAAGGGGCGTGGTTATGGCCATTATTATTAACAAGGTAAAGTAGTTGTCGTGCTTCTTACATGCAATTTTCCAAGCAGAACCCATAGGCAGTGACCAATGGGATTTCTCACATTTTGATTTTTTTGACACAAGCATTAACTACGGTTTATCAGTCACAATACTGGCTAATGGTTATCGTAATGACTTTAATGATCCCAAACGACCTCTGCTTACCACATTTAAAATTAGATCATTTTAGCCACTCTACATGTCCAGCTTTAATTGATACCAAACTTGATATGATTATTGAGATGGTAATGATTTCAACATTCCTACGAATATGTATATGAAAAAGGGCGTGGCCTCTGACTCATATTGTTGTCGAATTTTGGCACCCCTTCTGAAATTGCTTTACATACCCCAAGGAAGGTTTGTGCAATTTCATGCTTTTGTCCAGAATGCACCATCTTGGTGAAAATTGTGACTTCTCTACTTCACTATATATAAAAAAGGCTAGAAGAAAAATACTTTCGGGCAAATTGCTCGATGTGCTTAGGCACTGCATGCCACGTTCCTTGTTTACAGTTCTCACCCTCACGACGGTCATATAATACGAACGATTTAATGTAACTAAAATGCATAACGTTACGTAATCTAGGGTTAGAGCAGACAAAACAGTTAACCGTCTGACGTAGCCAGACTTACTTACTTTAAATGGTAATTTCACTACTTGGTTTATATGTTTAAATTAATAGTTTATAACAGCTTTTAATTTAGGACACGATCCTACTTTGTGTTACTAATTTTATTTTTTAAAGAAGTCATTGTATCAAATCTATTTTATGTCTACTGTTACTGCATTAAAATGAATACAATTGAAAACTTACACTTATTCAATGGTTCCAGACCTATGTTTTACTTTATTACTATAAGCATTGATTAATTAAAAACAATAATTATTTTAATATAATTGTTTTGATTTTCAAAATTGTCTTCTGCAGCTGCGTTGGTCAGATTTTCAAGGTCAAAGGTTAAAAGTTACAAGGACATTTTTTTCATCAAAGATACGTAATTGAAATAAAGCAATTGAAAAAACATCGCCAAGATATTGTGTTTTAAGCGCATCCTTAAAGCATACTCGAACGGTGGCGGCAAACTGTTTTTGTAAAGAAACTCACATATAAAAACTGTTTTTGTAACAGAAACTCAACATACAAAAAGTGTATATTTTGCTTTGAAATAAAATCTCATGATTTTAGCAGTTATAGCCTAAACAATTCTTTCACTTTTAGTCTAATGAAACTATCGAAAGCTGAAGTCCTTTGCAAAAGTTTGAAGCCAACATTGAAAAAAAAAAACAAAACAGAAGCAAGTACCCACACACGCTAACCCGGTGCCAGCTAAAAAAACCCCCCCCCCCCCCCCGCCCCCGACCCCCAAAAAAAAAAAAAAAAAAAAAAAAAAAAAAAAAAAATTAAAACAAGAATAAGGCCTAAATTGGTCAGTATAAAATGCACAACACACAACTATCTGGTGGTGTACAGGTGTCCAAAAAATACCTTAAAACCCCCAATTTTCAGGCCTTTATTAAATATTATGCAAATACTTTCACAATTTTACTCTGTTTTTTTCACTGTAAACTCCAACGGTCTAAGAAGGTTAAAATATTGCTCTAAAACCATTATAAGGAATCATAATTCTTGGTTCGAAACTCGTGTTACGTGTTAATTAACGGCCAAGTCAGAATGGATTCTTTCGTGTCGTACCCCACTGAAAATCACCTCATCTATACAATAAGTCTCTGCTATCACAGAGGGTATATCAAATTTTCACATATTCAAGATGTAACCGATGATTAACAACACACATTTACACCTGAGTGAAGTGAGACAACCAAGATAAAGTGTCATCCTTGAGGACACAACAGGTGGCCCTGACGGGGTTGAACCCGCAAACCGCTGCATCATACGACGAATAGCCTAGTGTTCGATCAAGATCGACATTGCTAAATGAGCGGAACAACTGTTAAGCATAAGCAGGTATCAGGACTTGAATATTGTTGTAATTGGCGTTTTGTCATTTACTGTTTTAACAGTAGTGCGGAGATTTATGAAAGTGAAGAAAATCAATACATAATCTCACGGCGAATTATTATTTTCTACTCCCTTTTCCGATGCCAGAATCATACTTATACCAAGGTCAAAATAGTCGTGTCTTTAAACTAAATTACGTCCCTATAAAACCATCCTTTTCCTCCTCTTTTCCGCGAAATATTTATAGACCAGTTACACAATGTTTATAACATGTTTTAGAGCCTGGTATCTTGAAATAGGTCGGCCTGACTGGAATTCACACTGGGCAATTGTATCTTTGAGAGTTTTTAATTACTATGGGCCATAACGATTCCCAGGAATTGAGTCGCAGGCAAACATAAAGTGACGTAGATGCTAACTGGTCTATATACATTACTGTGAACATGTTTGTAAAAAATTTAAACAAGAGGCTGAAAGAATTCTTGGTTTTTACTGGCCCTAAATAACCATACTATTTATTTACGCTTGATACGGCATTTTACACATATGTCCCACCTCGATGAAAGATCGTAGAATTAATATGGACGTGCATATGAGGCCGTTTTTGTGATCCAAATCAATTGGTTTCAACTGCTATTACACTTCACTGACCATACGATTTTCTCTGACCGGAAAATCCTTAAATGTGTCCTTAGACGAACGTGTAGGTGCCGTCAGTTTTTGACATCAAAAAATCGAGCATCATACTTTAAGTGATGAGGAGACTTTGTTGAGTAACGAATACAAACAAGTACCAAAGAAAACCGTAAACCTTTTTTTGAACTTGCCCTGTACCGTAATCGCCCGTTAGAAAACTATCTTAGAATTCTTTTGTGCGCGAACAGAAAATAACTAAATAATCACCGTATTACATAAAGAAGGTGATTCGGCTTATTCACTTCAGGTGTTATCTAATATATGGTAAGGGACGTTCAATACTCAACTGGCTGGCGTTTTCCGGTTCTGCCAGGTTCCGCGCGGGTCAATGAATTCATTGAGTTTGATGAATTACTTAATCTTATTAAAAGGGGAAAAATTCAGAAGATTGAGGGATTAGAAGAACCGCCTGGAAACCGGGCAGAACGGAAAACGCCCCCGGGTAAGTTTGATTTGTGGTCCTAAGATCCAATATGCAAAACACACCGTTTCGAAAAACATTGGCGCCTTTTTCTGGAAATGTCCCTCATATCTCTTTAATAAAAATAAACTGCTATAGAAGTTTGTGAAGAAACAACAAGGAAAAGCTTAAACCTTATGTATTTCTAGAAAAATTCAAATCCTCCAAGTTCTGCAAAATGATAAGATTTGAAATTACTGACCATACCAAGATCACTTAGCAACTTAACTGCAAATGGCTAATCACCCATGTTTTGCAAGTCCAATAAATAATAAATAAATAAATAAATAAAAAACTTAAAGGTCAGGACACGGCTGAGTAGACATGTTCTTAATTTCTTATCCATTTTCGTACCGCAACATATCCTGATCAATCTCAAAAAATTTTTTAAAAGTGAACATTGGTAAAGTGTTAAATTTAAAGATAAATATACCCAATCGGACAGGGCCTTCTCCTGTTGTCACGACGTGGCGCAAGATGCTGGATGGCTTTGACCCGAAGTGACGTCATAGTAACAAAGACGCACTCCCCCGAACCACGTGTACCAGCTAGAACCAAAACAAAAACAAACCACTCGATAGATACGACGCCAGGCCAGCCATTTGAAATCAAAGAAGTTCACGCTTTTGTATAGTCCGATGTATTGGTTGTCTAGAAAATACAACAAGGTATTATTCTTACCTGTATTCCTTGAAATTTAGTTGTCTGCCTCTTATCAGTAGTAAGGTCAACCGTGGAACGGTTTTACCCGTCGTTTTTTCTTATCACAAGACGCAAGATTGGCAGATGGCAAATACACGCGGAATTAACCAGAAATTTTCGTAAATCGTCATTTACCTATTGTTTGGAGGCAACTATGTTAATTTGTAGAGGATTTGCTAATATCTAATATTAAATTTGACTATTTTATCAACTTTAAAATGAAATTAACTTGCAAGAATGAAAATCTGTGTATTTTCAAAATTTCCGACAGCTATTTTAGTGTGCTTAGTTCTTTCTAGTTGACTATTACGACCATGTCATTTTACAATATTAAAAATATAGACGTTGGCGATCCATGCGATTTTTTCTTTTAGTCCATTTATTGTGTGACATGAAACCAAGTTTAGAGACAAGATTCACCATAAATTTGACGTAAATCCCCATGCTTTCCCCAAGCACATATACGCCAAAAGCACACACACAGTTCAGTTCAGTTCAGTTTTATTGACATCACTAAACAAATAGGTACAGTCAAGTAATATAAAGTTTACAATATGATCAGTGTACATTTGAAAACAAAACATTAAAATTAATTCAAGGATTATAATTATATAGATGATTACAGTCTGATTAACAGCCACCGTTGGGACAGGATCGAGCCCTTTATCGCGCGTGGACTGCATTAGCCAGGGAAAGCCAATTGGCAAGACTCTTCCGCACTGCTAATTGATATAGAACAATGCGGGCGCAACGCAAGCACAATACCGCATCACACGCAATGCGCAATTTTAACCGTGGCGCACGCTTGTGGGGAGAGTCGCGAATGTACAACAGAAGCTACTTCACGCGCGGATAACAAAAGCCCGATAATTTTTTGCCTATTGCTGATTAACAAAGTCCCCGCGAATCCCATGCGCCGACCTCCCGCGCTAGCCCACCCACGTGAGGCGCGTGTACCTCCTGTCGCAATAATATCTTATCCTACGTATGATTATGTACAAAACTGCAGGTACACAAGGCATAACAGCATACATACAACATTATACTCAGAACAAAATAAATTTAGCTATGGATAACTCGCGTTGCCTTTCGTGTGCATCGCGTCACGTTGCAAGCGCACACGACGGCATAACAACACTTTACTCTGTATCCGAATTAGAGATATCTATGCAAGACGTGACTCGAAGGCAGAGTTTAACAAATGTAACTGGTAATATACTATCAAATTCTGTTCCACTCATTATGTAATGAACTTTCAATTTTTTTTTTTATCTGATAAACTGTCAAATTATATACGTGAGATAGGCTGGATATCATCGTAGCGCGTGGATTGGATAGAACGTACTTTCATAACAAGATGATTCATCCTCAACGTCGTTTAAATTACAAGTTCATAGTCTGAGGTTAGATCGATTTTTTGAAGCACGTCCCTTCTCTCATTAAGAGTGAGCGCTGATCCTAAGCCTAGTAAACTTTGATCTCAAGTCCTCGATTAAACAAGATAGATAATTTTCCAAACAAAAATTTGTTTTGAAGAGACATTAAGAACGAAGTTGTGGTTGAAAATTACGTAACAGTTATCCAGAGATTGTTATACACAGTTTTAAGATTACCTAAATATTATCATTTAAATTACAATTTTAATCTATTTGTCTATTCCATACATCAATCTTCTTGATAATAGTTAAGGTTTTTTTCAAACCAGATGACCATGAAAATATACCTGTGTCACATAGTTTTCTATTATCGATTAAGGCATCGACTACAAGTGAATTTATGGCCTTTAAACAGAGTTTGTTTTAGAGCCACCAATATTTATCGATACTTTGATGCATAGAATATGGCAGAGGAAACTACCCAACTCCCCTCTTACTGCGTTGTTTGTAGCTTTTTGTGTACTCCTATTTAGCTGACAACCTTGAATATGTAATGAGTCACTTGGAGTTTATACTATATGTATTAATTAGAATCATTAAGATTTTTAAGTAACAACGGAGCCCATACTTCGCATCCATAACTTAAAATAGGTTTATAAGAGCACAAAATAATTTCTACAACAAAGAGTGTAGGACTATACAAATTACTCTGATTTTAAAGTAAGCCTTCATTGCCTTTTTCTTGATCTTAACATTGCCTTGTTGAATGATCCTGACGGAACGAAACCGATACCTAAATACAATATTCGTTTTGTAATTTTCAAAGGGACATTACCATAGTTAAAGTTATGATTTTTTCAAGTGTATGTCCCCTTTTTATGAAAAGCATAACGTTAGATTTATCGATATTAACTATTAGTTTCCATTGCATACAGTAATCGTATAATCTATCTAGGCACACTTGTAGGCCTTTGAGCTTTTCATAGGTTACAGATCATCTGCATACTAAGACGCTCCAAGATGTATCATGAATAATACCGGGTCACAGTGCGAATCAAATACGTTTGGAAGATCACTCAAAAATATGTTGAAGAAAATTGGGCTAAGAACCCAACCTGTTTTACGCCTACATGGTCTCAAAAGAATCTGTTAACTTATTATCAACTTTAATTGCAAAGGAAACCGATTTGTAACATGTCTTAATAATCTTAAAAAATGCCCACCAATGCCAGCATGAAATAGTTTATAGAGCAGAGCATTGCGCCACACCGTATCACAGCTGCATAAAAGTCGACGAAACAACAAAAATAGGATTTCCTGCACGATTAATATATTTATCATCAGTGATTTAAGTACTAGAATATGGTCACTTGTTCTAGACCCTTTCTTAAATCCAATTTGATTTTGGAATCGTCGAATTTGGTTTCTGGGAAATTATAGAGACGATTTAGAAATACACTACGAAACTTGTTCATAGATTACTAATATCGCAATACCCCTATAATTCGTTGAAATATTTTATCGCCTTTTTATGTATGACTGGGGCGAACTTAATCTCCACTTAGATTTTTTGGGGAATACCCCGGTTGAGAATTACATTGAACATATTTGTTAAGCAGGTGCAAATGCGTATAATACCATCCTTAATCATTCAGACCGAATTCCCATCTATTCCTGACTTTGCGTTCTAAATAGAAGCAGCTTTGATTATCTCGGACGGAGTTATCGAAAAGTCTAGTGCTTTAGTACAATTTTCATTCAAGTTTCTATAAACATGATAGTCGTTTGCAAATTAGCACATTATAGTAAGTTCTTGTTTCATTAAATTAAGAAATGCTCCCCCATGTTTTAGGAGAGATAGGATTTACCGAACTTTTCTTGTATTGCATATTCATCGTAGATTTCCCAGAAGGCCTTTGGATCTTGTTTTGTAAGTTTCCAGCTTTTGAAAAATTTATTTCGGAAACAGATTTTTTCTAGATAAATAATTTTATCTAACTTTTACGACCATACGATATGTGTGGACTAAGGACAAATTATTGGTTTGTTTTTTGATAAACGGGTAAGTGATCTAGTTGACGATTGCAACCTTCCATCCGTGTCTACCCGCTCTTATAATTTTTTTTGAACGTTTAGTACACTTTCCCTTTGGCTTTAAGCCGCTTTGTTGCCAATGTTGTTTACAAGATAAAGTTATCGAGACATTGATCAACACATATTCAGAACCGACGATGGCATCATGAAAGAATATAAAGCTCCTTAATATTATCTTGATTTAAAGCCCACTTTCCCATAATTCAGATCACGAGGCGACCAAGAGTCTGAATAGGGTCTGTAGATTTCATTTTCCTCTTCAATGAGAGAACACCTTTATGTGTACACCAGCCTGCTTGTAATGTACATGAAATAATACAGTGAATGGAAATGGATTCAAGTCTTGAAACCTGAAATATCAACCATCATTGAAAATATCAGTATCGCACTAACATGTAATCAATTCACTAGGAGTACCTTTGGTGGCTAAAACAGTGTATTTCCCACAATACGAACCCAACTTTGCGAGCGTTAAATCGAGACGGCTTTCTTTACATAGTTCTAAGAGTTTTTACCATGGAGGTCAGGTTCTTTAATATCGATATTACGTCTAACAAGAGGGTCGTCAATACTAATATCTGATTGTATTTCAAGGTATTTACAGCTATCATCGACGATATACTCAGGTTCGCTTAAAGTTCTGGCGTTTGAAATTCGCCCATTATCATACAATATACAACTGAATGAAAATTAGCAATATCATTTTCACTTAATGAAAAATATCTTCTCTTACGGGACCTATAGCCTGAAGTTGATGGACTAACGTAAACATTACATATAAACATCATTACGAAATCCGAAAATCGTTTGCTTAGCTTAATCCACATGAATTCAGAGTGAGATGGTGGGATAAATTTGATGCCTTTTATAATCAAGGCGAATTCCAACCGCTAGCCCACCAAATGCATGAGGTGCGTTGTGAGAACGTGGTCTTTGATTTTGAATTATATGGTATCCTTCAAGGTCAATAATGTCTGGATGTATCACAGTAGTGTTCGCGATAAGCAAAATATATCAAATCTTTCAACAAGTCTTGAGTTGGGGTGAGGTCTAATTTTGAAGTACACGTACCTAGACGTTGAAGAGACCATCGCTTTCCAAGCTCCATAGAAAGTGAAGAATTTGAAACGTGAGTTTATTAAATCATAAAGCTAATTATCTATCTGCGTGTTATTAACGTGAAAGTCCATTTCTTCTCTGTTTTGCTTTGTGATCTGAAGTTTAACATCACTTCTACCTTGCATCTTAAGTTGCTACAGAGCATGCGGGTACCCTCAGATGTTAGGTGAGCCTGTCTCTGCTAGCAGTGATCTATGAGTTCCCATTTTTCAGGAAGTTCTGTTCGCGCGAATCCCGTCGGATATTATCAATCGGATGAGATTATTTGAGTATAGGTTGGTCCCAATCACTCTGACGTTTACCTATCTCTGCGAGGAAGACCCCGAGATATTATGAACTTCGTGTTCGAAAGTCGAGGAGCGAATTCAGTGATGATTTCCGAGAGCTCAGTGCACATCATCATACCTTTACTGAATTGGTTATTTCATGGATAACCACGCAGTCCGGTCGCGGAGCTGCTGAAGATAACAATTGCCGTACTGACTGCGCACTCTATCAAAGTGTACGCTGGAATAATCTGCACCTCTGCACGGGTAAGGCGAGCAGCGTCGACCGGTGACAAGTGCGAGTTTCCAATCACGACAACAGAGGGTCGCGAATGTCGATTTTTTTTCGTCGGGACGTTTCATTGTGAAGTGTGGAGATGACGCGATTCTCTGATCTTGTTGGAGAAGATCGCTTCTTCTCAACGTGGTTGGAGGAGGATTCATGTGACTATCTCTTAGCAGGAGAAGCCACCGAATTCGTTGCAGGCGGTGCACAGGCGATGTCCTGTGAAGATGATTGAGTCGCGGATCTGGATGAATTTGATGTTGATTCTTCACATATTCATGCGAGGGCTTTCTTAATGGAACGTTTGAATCCGTGGCGGAGTACAGAAGGTTGACGTTTGATTGATTAGATGTCCGCTTACAGCAGTGATAAACCCCTCTGGGTTTGCAATGGCTTGAGGAATTTGGCCTCATATGCCTCCTCTCTAGCCTTAGCAGTCTCAGTATCAGCAGTTAAGAGTTGCTCTTGTAAAGCTGAGAATCTGTCGTTCCTTTTCCAAAACAAACGAACAAAAAGCGCGCGTGCCGTCGTCCTTACGGGCCATTACGCAGCACACGCTGTACCTCGCACATTATAAAACCTGGTCGCACGCATTCTGTTTTTTTTCAGGCAATCCAAACAACGTTCATGATGACGCATATTTGTTACTCTGACGTCACTTACGGGTCATCCTAAGAGGAGCCAGCGCGATATTCACTTTCGTTTTGGAATTCCCCTTCAATACTTGTCTGAAACCCATGATATTATGCCTATTTTTATCAAATCTACGGTTTCTCATATACTGCTTCATGGGGGCACAGATTTTACATTGTTACCAATACATCTGTGAAATGAAACTTTTTTGGGAGCATTATAAGTATTCTTTAAAGCAGTTCCATGGATTTATGGAAGGATTATGTAAGGTCTATTGATAGAGACATTACAGAATCTATATGATTAATACCTCAGTAGGTATACATCGATACTTAGTTATATGTGAGGCAGTTGTATAGGGATCAAATTCTTTCACGTTTTTGCCTCTGTTGGCACTGTAGAACAAGTTAATATTGGGTATTTTAAATACTAGGAGTAACGATAAAATCAGACTTTACTATTACAGAAATAAACCCCGTAAAGTTCGGTTTTTATATATAACGTCATATTGAAACCGTTCTCAACAGTGACATTATCATATTTTTAAATCTTATTAGGAAGAAAATGAAGGATGCTTCGATGTTACCAACTAAAGGGCCAGGTCATTTTTTCGGCCGAGGTGACGTCATGTTACAGTTTGGGCGCCTGACGATGTCAATATAAATTGACTATCTAATTAGGCGTATGGGCTATTCTCAAAAATAAGCACTTCCATTTGAACAATCGGAAAACAAGTCGCGCAAAATGTATTTATCATACATTTTTTATAGCTAACATATCATACATCATGGAACAACAAAATTTATGAACACCACTGTTCCCATATTTTTACTTTGAACCTTCAAATTAAGTTGTTTTTTCGGTTTTTTTTGGGCCTTGTATATTACGTTTTACCGATCATGCAATCTCGGATAAATTTTGATTTAAAGAGAGTGTTTAACACTTGAATTCTTAATTCTCACTAATGGTTCTAGACATATCAGGAATGCTGTAGTGAAAGCAATAACTGGTATGATACAAATTTGTACTTTAAACGGCAGTCCTTCTCTAGGTCTATTTTGTATTTTTTTATCGATATTATGAAGTTTTCAAAACAAACAAGATCTTTTTTTCAGATACGGATAGTAATCTGTGATATCTTAGGGCTTAAATTTAAATTTGCATTGATAAGCATATTTTAACCCTCTTTTAAAATTCCATTATCACTGCATGAAGTACGATGTCAATCTAATTTCAATACCTTCGTTTTCACGTTGTTGGTAATGGATAACGTAATAAACATCCCTAATTCAAGTACATAAACGTATTTTGTAAATCCACTTTCACATGCTTAAATAACAAAGTGAATACTAATATGTTGTTTTTTTACTAAACATGACAAAATGTAGCTTCCATTTTTTTTCGAATTAGGTTATTTTGTTCTGTTATAAATCCACATCGTAGGCCTATATCCCTAAATTAATACTTTTCAAAAGCTACTGCTTTCACACATCAGTAAGTTTCTGTATAGTGTCTCCAATTTTTGCCCTTATACCAATCCCGTGATATTTGTTTCACTTTATTTTCATTTGAAATCGCACTTATGCCCACAGGAGCACTTGCTGCCATTTTTCTTTCTTTTCTTGTCTTGTGGTTCTTTGGAGAATCACAGCCATAGAGTCTCCATCGCTAGTTCTGTTTCACTTTTACGATACCGCTAAAAAAATAATAAGAATGAATTTTTAACTGATGTATATTGTTCAGATTATAACATATCAGTAAGTTTGCAACCGTGGTATTTTAACAGCCGACACTGAGGTCTATAGGCCCTATAATTCCTTTTCCCTTGGCTATCTATTAGTCGCGGAAAGTCCGACTTAAAACTTCTCTGTTTCTTATCATTCACACAAATTCTATAATACCTGACCTTTTAAGATTGTCACAACAAGATATTTAAATACCCCTAAAACTTGCGTATATTACTTATCCTCACACACGAACCACTAATGTGCAACTAAAACCCCTATAAGCACACCTAATAGCATGTGGTTACAAGCCCCCGTTCCCACTACTGCCTACGGCTGTGGCGTACTTCAAGACTTTATACTTCCCTATTATATACCACAAAGTGCACAAACCCAACACAATTGTACCCTGCAGTGTGTATATTATTACGCAAAACTTTTTGGGTAAACGTTAAGACGTGACTAACTTACCTTATTTGGTCACAATTCTCAACAATACTACGAGGAGCATTGGAGAAGCGTAAAAAAAGCGACGTTTACTAGAGGAATTCCTGTATTTTTCGTCTTCGTTTTGGATAACGTAATCTACGTACGTATATACTTTTGATGCGGTTAGTGTCTAATACTTGGGCATGCATGTAATCCTAATTATTTCGACTAATCAAGGTCAGGGTATTGTGTCTGTAGGCAAGTAATATCTTTTAGAGTCTAAACTCTCACTTAATTTAGATTTGCCTATAACGTAATATACATGCTAAAACGGACGCATTTAATTTTGGAATATAATTTTTTACGAGGCCGACATTTGCAACCAGGCTTTTGATTTATGAATCCCAATTTAACATATTTTTGCCTTTGAGCTATGCAAAAGTATTATCATGCAGTTACATTTTCAAATAATTGAGTTTATACACTGATAACGTAATATACAATGATTTCGGCGGAATCCATAATATTGGCTTCTTGTAGCTTACCAGGAAATGTTATCGGAAATGTGATACTATCAATATCATGATGCATTTTAAGAAATAAAACCCTGGTAGAATAAAATATTTGATTATTGAGAGTAACTGTACATTGTAAAATACGTGCACAGATCTACGGAAACACCATTTTGGCATGTTTTTAGGTGTTTATGAGTAAAATGACCGAGATCAGATATTTAAATATAGAAAACTATATATGGCCGTGTAGATCTCGCAAAGTACTAAAAGAACAGAACACGGTACTATTTTAAGCAAAATGCAAAACATTGTGGATCAAAGAATGAAATATTCTACGGGCTTCCTTTTTTGAGAATGGCCCTATATCCTATATCGCATGCATCTTGGCATTGTTATATTCAATAAAGAAAAAAGTTTACTGCCGCACAGAATGAACCGCAATAAAATTAACGAAAGTCCCATCTTTCCTTATCACACTTTAAAAGTATATCTGTAACTGGTCAGTTAGCAAAATGTTGTATTCTAAGTGCACATTAAGGTTCGATTGATTTTACGCGGGATTTTCAGTGGTAATGCGTGTAAGCATTGGGTGAATCTGATTGAATGCCCTGCTGAGGTTGTATTGCTCCTCAACACGCTGAAAGAATTTCGGAGTCTTTTCGGCTGACAATTAGTCCTGCTTTTTCGACTTCGTTACGTTTTGTTAGACATTCGGGTGCTGCTTGTAATAGGGGCCTCTAAAATAAAACAACACGTAGCCCCAACGTGACAATCCACCTTTTCCTCCATCATGGACCATACATTTTCAATTGGGGTAACGATCTGGCTATTTCCAGGCCAAAATCCGTCCGCGCAATGACGTAAAGACGGAAGGTTGGTGATTACCTTCTATCCCTTTAAATTTTGTAACCGGACGTACCTCCAGATCACCACATTACAAAAATGCTGAGGAAATCCAGAAAAACTGTCCAAATTTGATGAGTTATGTCTCAAATGAAAGCACTACTTGCCAGCATGCAGAAACAGGCACTATTTCACATTCACTCAGCCGTAGGCCGAACACCAGAGAGCGACAAAGCATTTTGGAGCTGGGGCACAATTAGGCGCATCACCCTATACTATATAAAGCGCTAAAATTCTAACATGCCATCGCACACCTGCACTTGTATTACCCCGCCTGTAAGACTCCAGATAAAAACAATTATATGTACCGAGGAGGAGGGGTGCAATCATTTTGAAATACAAAAAATAAGTGATTCACGCCAATTGTGGTCATGTCCTAAAGCAAGGGTAAGCATTTTTCATTTACACGCAATTTAGGGAAAACAATCACTTGCACCGGACATAATCGCACGTCCCTTAAAATAAGTACATGCATGTTATGGGTACTACATTACTAACATTATTAATCGTTTTTCGTTCTCCTATCGGTTTCTGATATTTATTCCGTTCTATTTATGGTGCAGACGGACTTTCCATTCTGTTTGTCCTGCAACTGCAAATAGATTTAATTTGACACTCTTTTAGCTGTATAGAAGCTTATAGAACTAGAATCATAGAAACCGTTTAACAATCGCACATGGTTTTATAATAAACATTCAACAGGCTGATAGAAACCGTTCACTTCCTGCGCAAGACGTGAGCATACATGTACGAGAAATTGGAGTACTGTTTTCCATGCTCTTGGGATTCTAATTTCTGAAAGATAGAAAAGTAGCTTGCCTTAAAGCTCCTGATATCCTGTCAAGTAAGAGCAACCGTGGCGACCAGTGTAGCATACAGAACACTATTAAGGTTATCTGTGTCGTTACAAATGTGTCAAGCGAATGATTAAGCGCCATCTGGCTGGCTCTAACAAAAGAGGTCGCACAGTCACGAAACACATGGGCCAGTCATTAATCTTTTGTGATTAAAGTCCAATACATATAGGTCAAGGGCGGTCTATATATTCAAGTTCAATATTAAAGTTAACGTAATTGCGAAAATGAACTCCTAAGACAGTTTGAGTTTACTTAAGCTGTCGAGTTCAATTTCGTATTTAGCCAAACATTTTCGTGAAGGGAACAGAAGCCAGTTCAAAGACATTTTACATTCCATCAAGTCGTGGTGAATACTGACGGGTATGTTTACATATGTTTGCGAGTCGACATTCAAGAATGCACGCTCAACTCTCGGGGCACACGCAATGCATCCGGATTATTCATCATAAATATTGGTTAAGCTGTGACATGAGTCGAGTTTTTACACAAAAGGTGTGAAGCATATGTCAACAATAGAAAGTAGGCTGTCACCGACAATGTACTATCTTAATATTGTAAATCATCCGTTGGGTATTCTTAACCTAGGGTCGTTTCTATACAATGTGGGCGCAAATATTGCAAACCTCTAGGAAGTGGGGTGCAGAACTGGGTTCTATGTGAAGAAAGAAATCAGGCAGGTTACATGGAAAATATTTACGAAGATACTTAATGGAGAATGTATTTTTAAAGGAAAATACCCAGAGTACACGAAAATTTTCAACTTTTGAAAAACAATTAAACAATCAATTTTATTCATCACAAAAGCAATATACAATAACTAGCTATACAAAGTTTAAATAGCCAAATATACGATATAAAAAAGTATAATTATATTAACACTTAAACTGTGGTAGACAAGTATACAGTAAGTTAAGTGTATGCAAGAATGATGATGGATGACACTGCCAAATGCAGAACGTGAGGGGGCAGTGACCTCTTCAAATAGACTTACATTATTAAGTCTAACATAGGGACATGTACAAGGACAGGACAGAACAAACAGAAACATCCCACGTCGAAACGGGTCGACGGTTTACAGACAAATTTACGTCGAAAATGCCAAATTGAATCGACGTTTTAAGAACGACGTCAAATCGATTTGCAACATAAATTTGCGACATAAATAGTGTGTAAAATTTCTAAAACTCTCGACGTCTTTCGACGTTCCAGCGTCGGTTGCCCACTGGGAAAACAATAAACAGAATGTCGGCTAATTGAAAGAGGGGAAATAGAGTAGGTAATGAAGGAGAGATTAAGGTGAGATGATAGTATCATACATCTTAACGAGACTTCCTTAAAGGAAAATAGGTCAAGATTGTTTGTCAAGATCATTTGACTACATTCATTAAATATATGTAACATACATCACAATTCCCGAAAAGATCAATACAAATTTGAGTAAAATTAAAAAATTAGAGGCATTTTAATTTTTGCTTTTTTTTTTTTTTGACATACGAAGAAACGGGCGGATTTTTCGCAATGCTTCATTGATCAAAAGCGCCCGTTTTGCTTTCCTCGTGACGTCAAAGTGATGGGACCAAGGCTGGTGAAAATTAGATTTTTGTGTATGCAATGAAAGGTTACACTATGCCAACACTAATTTGGGAGTTATGAATCTACCGAAGGGTTTATAGCAGAGATATAGTAGATGCAACTCGTGTACAGAAGAAAGTTTTGGACAGCGCGATTTGGAGAGGAGACAGAAAAAGAAACTATTGGGCCGATGCACATGTTTCACGAACAATAAATTAAAGCTGGCTTTCATGTGGACATTTTAGAAAGAGACTGCAAAGACTTTTGTGTTCGATCAAAAAAGTCAGTGACATTTCATTGAAACCACTGAAGCAAATACGATTAGTCAGAATGTATTGAGAAGATAATGTAGACTCTAAATGCGTACTTGATTGAATGCTTCTTATAAAGATAGGATTGATTTCTATGCTATCGGACTAACATTTTCAATAGGTTTAACGTGGAATTTTACTTTCAACCCATGCACTGCCCTCATTCAATGCCGGTACCTTCCGAAGGAAGTACTAGAGGTGACACGATGGGCTGATATACTATAGTGGTGTTGAAGAAATATTTTAGGTTTTTGCGACAGCTGGAGAAGGTATGCAAATTTGGTTTCTATTAATATTCACCAAGTTCTCAATTACAGGAAGGAAAAATCGTGTTGACTAGAATTGTTATTTTTTGCATTGCTGACACTGTAATTTGATTGGGATTAAGTGAAAAGCAATAATAAAATTTGAAAAGAAGTTACAGAATGACATATTTTGTTTCATGTCGTTGTGTTTTAATATATTGATATAAAAAACATCGATGCAGTTCAACGAAGAGGAAAGTGGCAACACTGCGAATTCGTAGACTATTAATGAAAGCTTGTTTTCAACTGAAAATTTAGTTTTGAAAATTGTTTTATTTTGATTGAAAACTTAGTTTATAGAGAAAGCATAATTTATTGACTGAAACGTTGTCATTCATAAAAAAACATAGTTTCTTCAAGAGTTTGTCTGAGTTTGTCGGTGATCATTTGAACTGAGAATGACAAGGTATACTAAATTGCTTTTTGAGTTTGTGCGAGATTTTTGAAATTATATCACAGCGTACATTCACACAAGATTGATGTCGTTTCTGAATGAGGCAATGAGACTTTTTAGTGGTTGCCTTCTGGCGAAGCATGTAGAATATCTTCCAATACTGTCTGGCATAGCCTCTGAACCTAGGAGGAACCTTCAGACGATCGGGCTCGCCAAGAAATGTGATCAACCTGGATAGCCTAATCCCCACAACCAACACCCTTTGAGGATAGAGACTTACACGGATAACTTTGTACCCAAATCCATGACAATGCAGTAACAGTATCCCTATCGATCACCTGGAGCAAGACAGTTGTATGCGCAATGGTCATCCCTATTAACCTAAAGCAGTTTGATGGACAAGCCATCTAGCAAGCACAAGGCTGTGACCTGATAGGAAAGCATGGGTAACATCAAACAGACTCAGAACTGGCGTTGGTCGTACAAAGAACCTTACTTCACAAGTCGGAATAGAACCTTCAACCCAAACTGCGATTGTGGGGAGAGAGCCACAAACCAGTAGCCATATCCTAGATGACTGTGAGGGCTACAAGTCCCCAAGAGGGAACTCCAGCCTGATCAACCTGGATGGATGAAAACTATTCAGATGGTTAAAAGACGGATCGTCCAACTGTGATTTTGGGACTGGACACGACGAACAGAACGAACGAAATTATATTTGCCTCGCTTTAAAATGATATATCTTTAAGGAAATTGTTTTACTGAGGTGTTTTTACTTGAAAAACTGAGTTATTGAAATTAATTTGAGAAAACATGGTTTTCAACAGTCCATATTTACTCTCTTTTAAACTCAGTTTTATCAAATGATAAACTTGTGCGAAAGGGAGAATCGACTAATAAACTAAGTTTGGAAAATCTACGTTTTCAGATAGAATACCCTATTTTCAGGTTGATATACTAGATTTTGGTTAAAGTTATTTTTAAAAAAAAATATGTTTTTCAAGTGATAGGTACAGATTTCAATTTCCAATTGACAAAGTTCAGGTTTTTCAATTTGATTCAGAAACTACTTTATCAAACTCCATAGTTTTTCATTTGAATTGAAAACAACAATATTACACAATAAAATTAAAAAAAAATGGGGAATTGAAAAGTCACTCAAGCACGCCATTTCACACCTTAGGATAAACCAAACCCCTTTGTCAACCACCATTAACGATGCTTGATGGACATTGGTTGGTAACACCTGTTTTATATTGTTATCCATTGTGTTCAGAGCTTTGTTTGTACGAATCATCTCGAGTTCATATAGGGTTGTCAGAAAATTATAGTAAGATTCTTTTGTTTCGCGTTCAAGGTTATCTAGAATCTTTTGTTGGCGTGAAGGTTATATAAATTTGTGCGCTCTGCCTCAGATAACCTTACTGGAGACTGATCGTAGGATATAATGCAATGAACAAACAATGGATAATCACCATTAACACCAATCTTGACGTCACCCTATTGTTTTTCGACTCCAGTATTTTGCACGAATGGAGAGAAAGTAACAATAACACGCATTCGTAACTCAGAAAAGCGATTGCTTTCGCCGAGTTGTCGAATGGCGTGTTATTAGTGGCGACATTCGCCTCATTTCGCGCCAAAACAATGCAGGAAAAAACAATACAAAGCAGGGATTACAATATGGTCACAATTTAGAAATAAATTTGCGGTTGATAAAAATACATGAAAATAACGATATCTACCCATACACGAGTTATTTTTGGTTCGTTCCTTTTTAGTTTGTGTGTTGTGTTTATTTTTTTAGTTTAAAGCAATATTAGCACATTTTTTTGAAGAGGGCCCCCAATTTTTCAAAAATTTGGAGAATTTTACACGATGCATTGGTAACTGGCTAGTAAACTAATACCTGTGAATGTTAAGCTCGAAAAGTCTATGTGTGGCAACAAAGGAAGGAATTTTGTCAGAATAATTATTATCGGGGATCCCGATAATTATTAATAAAACAAAAAATGGCGCGGGAAAAACGGCCTTCCAATGTGGAAAATAGCCGGGAAATAGCGCCATGTACGTGTCTACAGTCATCCATAGATGTTTTAATAGTTCAGGCAAGCCAAGTTAGAGGTTATTTTTCGAGGTGGCACTATTCATCATGGACGGACTAAACGAGCATTTCAGCTCTGCGTTAAGTCCAATCTGTGATCCCAATTTTAATTACAAAAATCGCTTATTTTGTGATAAGTACGTATTTTTGAGCATTCTCCTTCGCAGGTCTAGTTTCCTAGACAATTCCCAACGTACTGTGCAAAAATATCAAATTTGAAATTGAGGGCGCTCTTTCCAAAAAATGTGCTACTGCTTGCTTAAGTTCATGAATCTCAGCATAATGCGTACTTTCTTTTTATTATTTTGTATCACATTGAGTATTTCAATACATATAAATTCTTTGTGTTTGAGAGTAAGTTTTCTGAAATTTGACTTATTTGATCTTATATTTCATGCATGGTTGATCTACGCTTTTATTCATTTATCTCCTTCATGCTTTGTTTATCAGTGTAACTTATGCCTAGAATATTTTTGTTCATATTGTGTTTTTTTTAATTTTTAATTTAATTTGTCAAAATCTAACCGAAATCTTTGCTGGCTCTTTGTATCTTTTGTGTGTTTTTTCTTTATATTTATTTTGATTTGTTTTTTCCTGTTTTTTGATTTAGCTTGCAATCATATCATAGTATTTTTCTACTTAACAGTTGTTTAAAGTATATGCATGAATTTCAGTTGTTTAATATGAACATTATGCGAAGTTTAATTTTGTTTTCATTTTAAAAGACAGAGGGACATTTCTAAGAAGCAGCGCCCCATTTTTTCCGAGCTGAGTTTTTGCATTATTTGAAATGCCTATCAACATTATTCGATCACACATAGTGAATAATTAAGCTGAATACACCGTCTTTATGTAATAAGATTGTAATTTAGTATGCTTTGATTTTCTGTCGTGCACGACAGAAAAATCAAGCATGCTTTTCTATAGAGCCAATTAAAGGTGCAACGAGAGATTTCACATAGGTGTTCTTAAAAATCGAAATACTGATTTTTGCCCTGATGTAGGCTTTCCATCAAAAATATCCCAATATAAAGAATTAACATTAAGCTGAAAAAGGTTTTCTTTGGTACATACACAAATTGTGAAATTTCCAATTTCGTATATAGGAGCAAAACAAAAAGTCCAGCCTATGTTTTACCTTGAAAGTAAAGCAAAATCAAAATCCTCTTTTTCTCTTTTAAGGCAAAAAAATTTTTTTTTTTTTTTTTTTTTTTTTTTTCTGTTTTTAAAGCGAAATAACAAGGACAAGATATCTAATCTATATGAAATTACTATTAGACACAATATTATTTCGCGGTGCTCAAAAATCTCCTCGTTGTTGCCCCTTTAAGTCAATAGGCTATGCGCTACACAGGTTTTCATGTAGTACATGTAACCATTTTTTTAAATTTTGGTTTTAGGGTTAGAGGGTTCGTGGTGTCTGTCACAAATAAAAAAATGTCCTGTAAAATTTAAAGGGGGGTACGTATGAAACTCTTTCCCGCGACATTTTAGTCGGCCACGATTAAATAAATTGAAAAAAACTTTCCTTAAAAAACGAAATGCGGTAAAAGGCGAGTTGAACTTGACCTGTATGCGAGCGTTAAAGCCGACATATTTTTGGCTATAGGAAAAAAAAACGAGACCACGCACCTTCACACCGTTATACCAGTTCCTATTAATCTTGGCATATCCAGGGAGAAAAAATTACAAATACCGATGAAATATTGTTCCCCATATCGAAATTAGTCGTCCAGTATATTCCCGAATATTGATTCTGCCATCGGCATTTCTGGATATCTGGGTTATGGATACAGGCATTTATGATCCTCATCCTTCGGTAATCCATAACTCCCTCAGATTCGGATTGGACGTCATATCCACATTTAGGTTTATTTCATTGAGAATAACGAAATCATGATCATATACAATAACATATAGTACAAGGGCATCCTCAAGGTGATAGTGCTTTAGCTGGTACTTCCAGAAAGAAAAGGTGTTTCATATCCCACTTTGAGTACCACATCGCGATATCGCTTTACACTCATTAGCCGGTAATTCCATAATAGCAGTATCTACTCTATATTATCAACAGGGTTAATACGTCAAGACGAGTAATCAAATAAAATGTACATATTATCCCCTAAATGTAGCAAACTGTGACAGCAACAGCAACGCACTATACCAAGAATGTGTTGAGGGTCTGTTAGTACGAAATGCTGATGCGAGGACTTGAAAATGCGATAATATTGAACCTAATCTTCATCAGTATACAAAGCAAAGAAATGTTTTGTTAGTATTGCGTTTTAAAGACTCTTGATTCACACCATTCCTACAAACTTTGAATACAGTTATCCGGCTTTCAATCGTTAATGTGATTATATTGTGAATGAGCAACTAAATTCAAAAACACTTCATTCGTGAAAAATAAGGTAGCGAACAAGCAATAGGGTGACGTCCCAGATGTGTGTTAAGTCGGATTTATACACCCGTAACTCTCCATTCGTGCCTGAGATGGCTTCGGGGCTACGCCCCTCAGCCCATTCTCAGCCACGAACGGAGAGTAAATCGTGCAATATCCCCTTTACATACAGTGCACTACAGTGGTATGGCAAGTAAATCGTCTACCCACTCTAACGAACCGCAATGATCGTTTTCCGATTTAGAATTTCTTTATGTCTGTGATCATTAGGGACATATTGACCTTTGTATAATATTCAACCCTAATTTTCCCTCAATTTAAAACAATAGTCTAGGTTTTCAGTGAGTGTTTTACGATTGATTCACAACAAGTACAAAATGTATTCACAATAAGTACAAGTCTTGAAACCATACATAACACAAGCTGCATCCATTAATATTTTAAATTTTTAATCATTGACGACACAACTGATGCGTTTCAACAAATCAGAGGTACTCTAAGGCATCTAATCAAAATCTATTCTTAACCGAAACTAGCTTTTTTAATATTTGTCCTTAATCACGTCGCACTGGTCCTAAAATCACTAGACCTAGCTAATCACCCTAATGCTGCGTATGTTTTCGTTGGTAGGAAAACCTAACCCTACAAACCCGCATATGAATTAAAATCCATAGATCAATATAGCCGAAGTACGCTCGGATATAAAGAAAGCTAGAAGAAAAATACTTTCGGGCAGATTGCTCGATTTGCTTAGGCACTGCATACACGTTCTTGTTTAGTTCTCACCCTCACACGGTCATGTAATATCGTCCACGATCTTCCAAACAGGCCAATTGGACCAAAATCACATCAGATATCGGCGATTGAAGTTTTCGAGAATTATGAACTTGCATATCTAAAATTTGAAACCTTTAGGGAAAATGATTTATGTGGACATGCTGGACATTGAAACGTTCTTCATTTTGAGCACGCTTTCCAATTAAGGAGCCTTTGTTTCCTTGTCAAATTTAATTCAAAAGTGATTGGTCTGTTTGCAAAAACTAAAAAACGTCCTCTGTTTCTATGTCAAAGGAGACGTGCAAATTGAGCTGTTTGGCGTACTCAAAAAGAGTCCGAATCGAAATGCCTCTGGCGGTGGTCTTCAACATGTTGAACATAACTTTGCCCTGCGGAGGGCGCTAGAAATGATTATGCTTTTGTACGATTTTCTAAGGCGTCATTGTCTCTTACAGGCAAAATAATGTGCCCGTTGAAGAAAATAGGAATGAATTAGGTTTCTACTTTTTATTTTGTATAGAATTGATTTAAACTCAAATATTTAATACTCAATGTCAAATATAATACATCAAGCTATAAATATACGTTATTTGAAGGTGGAACCTGTACAGATGGATTTTACGGTTTTTGTTGGAAGAATTGCTGCCAGATATTTCTGTAAAGTTCATAGCATTTTTTCTGGTAACTTTAATGAGCTTAAAAGTCATGAATTGACATTCATCATCTGGAATGTACGAAATGTTGATTCTCGAAAAAAACTCGTAAAAGCTCCAGTTGTAGTCGTTTTAATAACGCCTGGTAAATTGGACATAAAATTTACGTTTTTGCTGTATTTCCAAATTTAGGCATCGGCCCACACTAAGGACAGTACAAAGCTGTATGCGTAGCGTTTGAAACCCTGGTTTTGTGAATTATTGGCACAATAACTTTCATCAACTTAATGGAAGAAGTTGCGATGTATCTGTTTATTGCTTGAAGTGTATCAGCTTGATACTTTTGTAGAGTAAACAGGCATCAAAGAATCACTAGTTGTACAAGAAAAGCTTTATCTTCCTATCAAGTCATTTATATTTGTATAATTGTCGAGCTTTCGGGACGACAATAACTTTAATTCT